>WNWK01037770.1:2500-18299 GCA_009830355.1 Cherax destructor | reverse complement strand
AAATCAATAGGTGATACTTAGCTCTTGTGTTTGTTATTAAATGGCACTTCGGGTAGTATGTACAAATTTCACTTTTACATTATTATCATGTTTATTGTAATTTAGTAAAACGCATCAACGCCAGTGTGTGGCCACCGCTGTGTTGTGATGGTGCATTTTCCTAACATAGTTTTGTCAAAGCGACTGTGGGCTCGTTTCGCATAGAACTTGATCACTTTTATGTTAGGTGAGTTTCACATGTCCGCAATCTTATAGCCTCAGACTGTTAAAGTAATTTTACATATGAGCAGTGCCAAAAGTCCATGATTGTGTGACTAATTCTCCAGTTATAATGTTTATGTTCATTTCCTTTTTTTTCCTTTTTTTTGCCTAGCTGTGTCCGTGTGGACCCGCTAGCAGAGTGAGACCTATGATCTAGGGGTGGGGGTGTTATGAGGTTTCTGCATGACATTTAAATATACGTAATACGTATATAGCTATTGGAGAAGTGTGCCATAAATTTCATGTAATTAGAAAAATAATAATAATAATGTATAACCTTTAGATAAATGTAAATGATAATTTTAGAAAATATGCTGTGCTTTTGGTGAATAGTGTAAAGTAAGTTTAAGCTAGGAAATAAGGAAATCCAGCTAGGATTTATTTTACAAATGTTTGTGGTGAGGGAGTGGCGTCGCTTGGGGAACACATGTTGGCGGCATGGGAGCGGCTGGCGAGACGGAGCCTAGTTTCAGCTAAGTTTGTGATGTGGTATTCCCTTTTTGTGTAGCTAACTCAAGCCATAGGCACTTTTATGGTGTACCAGTACACACCCTGGGCTCGGACATGGTTGGGGCTCGGAAGGAAGAGTGTGAACTGAAGAAATAGGAGGACACGTGTTCTGGATGAAAGTAGCGGTGGCTGGGCCGACCCCATAGGGACGCTGTGTTTTTGAAGTGACAATCCGGCCGCCCTCTCCGTCCTGTACTGTTATTGAGGGGGTTTGGCTAATTGATATATGAAGAGGTGTGTTTGGAATGTATATATTTTGTATATAAGTAAATAAATGTATTTTTGTATAAGTAGGAATTTTTGTGTGGAACCTTCTACGCATCTACAACTCTGTTCGAAAACCAGTACTTGCCTATATCCTTTCTAAATCTAAATTTATCCAATTTAAATCCGTTATTTCTGGTTCTTACTTGGTTCGATATGATCAGTATTTTATTAATATCTCCTTTGTTTATGCCCATCATCCACTTGTACACCTCGATGATATCTCCCTTCATTCTACGTCTCTCCAGAGAGTGGAGATTCAACGCTCTAAGTCTATCTTCATACGGGAGATTTCTTATACTGTAAATCATTTTAGTCATTCTTCTTTGTATGTTCTCCAATGAATCTATATCCATCCTGTAGTAAGGAGACCAAAAGTGAGCTGCATATATATATATATATATATATATATATATATATATATATATATATATATATATATATATATATATATATATATATATATATATATATATATATATATATATATATATATATATATATATATATATATATATATATATATATATATATATATATATATATATATATATATATATATATATATATATATATATATATATATATATATATATATATATATATATATATATATATATATATATATATATATATATATATATATATATATATATATATATATAGTCGTTCCGATTAGGTAAAACTTGCGATTTTGGCTTAAATAGCAACGCTCACCTTGCCATATAAGACAAGTGAAAATTTGTGTATGCAATAATTTCGCCAAAATCATTCTGAACATAACGAAAAAAATATATTTCATTGTGTTTGTTTATTATTAAATTAATGTTAACGTATCTAAAATATATTTAGTTGGGTTAGGCTAAATTAAATTGAGCTTGTTGTAATAAGGTTAGGTAGGTTTTCAAAGTTTCTCTGGTACAAAATTATAAATTCTTACATTAACATAAATGAAAAAATATATCTTTAAATGTATAAGAGAAAATTTTAGAAAGGACTTAATTTTAAATGAGTTCTTGCTAATTGACCAGTTTTACCTAATCGGCAGACATATATATATATATATATATATATATATATATATATATATATATATATATATATATATATATATATATATACTATATATATATATAATGTATATATATATATATATATATATATATATATATATATATATATATATATATATATATATATATATATATTTTTTTTTTTTTTTTTTTTTTTTTTCAACAAGTCGGCCGTCTCCCACCGAGGCAGGGTGACCCAAAAGAAAGAAAATCCCAAAAGAAAATACTTTCATCATCGTTCAACACTTTCACCACACTCATACATAATCACTGTCTTTGCAGAGGAGCTCAGATACGACAGCTGAGAAAAGTCCCTCCCAGCTGTCACTATCTCAGACCCTCCTTTAAAGTGCAGGCATTGTACTTCCCATTTCCAGGACTCAAGTCCAACTAAATCAATTAACTGGTTTCCCTGAATCCCTTCACAAAATGTTACCCTGCTCACACTCCAACAGATCGTCATGTCCTAAAAACCATTCGTCTCCATTCACTCCTATCTAACACGCTCACACATGCTTGCTGGAAGTCCAAGCCCCTCGCCCACAAAACCTCCTTTACCCCTTCCCTCCAACCTTTTCTAGGACGACCCCTACCCCGCCTTCCTTCCCCTACAGATTTATACGCTCTCCAAGTCATTCTACTTTGATCCATTCTCTCTAAATGACCAAACCACCTCAACAACCCCTCTTCAGCCCTCTGACAAATACTTTTAGTAACTCCACACCTTCTCCTAATTTCCACATTCCGAATTTTCTGCATAATATTTACACCACACATTGCCCTTAGACAGGACATCTCCACTGCCTCCAGCCTACTCCTCGCTGCAGCATTTGCAACCCATGCTTCACACCCATATAAGAGTGTTGGTACCACTATACTTTCGTACATTCCCTTCTTTGCCTCCATGGATAACGTTTTTTGTCTCCACAGATACCTCAATGCACCACTCACCTTTTTTCCTTCATCAATTCTATGGTTAACCTCATCCTTCATAAACCCATCCGCTGACACGTCAACTCCCAAATATCTGAAAACATTTACTTCTTCCATAATCCCTCTCTAGAAAGTGATATCCAATTTTTCTTTATTTAAATCTTTTGATACCCTCATCACCTTACTCTTATCTATGTTCACTTTCAACTTTCTACCTTTACACACTCTCCCAAACTCGTCCACTAACCTTTGCAACTTTTCTATATATATACATATGTCGTGCCGATTAGGTAAAACACGCGATTTTGGCTTAAATAGCAACGCTCTTCTTGCCATATAAGACAAGCGAAAATTTGTGTATGCAATAATTTCGCCAAAATCATTCTGAACCTAAAGAAAAAAATATTTCATTGTGTTTGTTTATTATTAAATTAATGTTAACGTATCTAAAATATATTTAGTTGGGTTAGGCTAAAATAAATTGCGCTTGTTATGATAAGGTTAGGTAGGTTTTCAAAGTTTCTCTTCGTACAAAATTAATTTTTTTTACATTAACATAAATGAAAAAAATATATCTTTAAACGTATAAGAGAAAATTTTAGAAAGGACTTAATTTTAGATGAGTTCTTGCTAATTGACCAATTTTACCTAATCGGCACGACATATATATATGTAGTGCCGATTAGGTAAAACTGGTCAATTAGCAAGAACTCATCTAAAATTAAGTCCTTTCTAAAATTTTCTCTTATACGTTTAAAGATATATTTTTTTAATTTATGTTAATATAAGAATTTATAATTTTGTACCAAGAGAAACTTTGAAAACCTACCTAACCTTATTACAACAAGCGCAATTTAATTTAGCCTAACCCATAGCATCACCTCGACACCTCTGCACATAGTGCATGTGTATCCATTGGCTTACTGTTATTTCCTCGCTTCTAGAGTCGGTGTTAACAGCATCTCTGATTTTTTTAGACAGCTTTTTTTTTAACCAATATCTTTTTTTGGTGTGACACGAGTTAGCTCCCTTTTGTGCCGTAATCTCCCAAGAGGCCAGTCAAACCCCCTTCACTGAGGTGGTTAAAGATACCCACACAGTGGATAGGCGAGACTACACCACTTGGAAGACACCAGCACCTTTCTCTACTCTCTAGACTCTTTACTTCCTTTTTTCTGGACCAGCTGGACCTGCACCTCGGTGTATTCGTCTGGTCTGGTGCCCGTGGCAGGTGTCCAAGTGATAACCGCATGGGAAGCCTATTCTGGGCAGGTACATTAAAACAACAACATGTCCCATCAGGACCACTTGCTTAATCCACTTTAGCGAGCCAATCATCGAAGTGCTTCATCTTACACTGTGCTGTTGCCACCATGGCAACTGCACGGGGACCTCGATCACCGACCATGGCCCTCCTCCTAATCTACTCTGGACCTGAGAAGGATACTATTGACTATGCCTCTACCTTTTTCAACATCACCCAAACCCCTATGATTAATGTATTCAAAACCCGATCTGGAGTTAAGATTAATCTCTCTCCCCAACATTTTGATACCTGTACTAGCAAAGAGGTTCGTGAAAAGCTTTCAAATGCAGGTTTTTCAATTGATTGGGCTCCTGACCACAAGGCCAGGAGCACAGTTGTGGCCAAACCAGTTGACTCCTCACTCATAGAAGCTTATGACACTGACAAGACTGACCTAATGACTAACATTTCTACCCAGAACAATATTACTGTTGAGGATATCTTTCATCCTCCAAAGACAAATGTACTGAAAATAAGGTGCTCCACACCAGCTGATGCTGATGTCTTATTCAAAAGTGGTATTATAGTAAAATATTTTCATATACCGGCCACTTCCCTGTTTTTGCCTAACTATATCCCTGTGTTGCAATGCTATAAGTGCTACAGTTTTGGTCACTCAAAGGAAAACTGTCAAAATCAAATGATGTGTTCTAGATGTTCTCTGCATGGACATCATTATAGCAAGTGCTCAAGAGACCTGAAGTGCATTAATTGTTCTGAGCCTCACGTAGCTACAGATTTCCAGTGTAAAGCTCGCAGGGACTATGTCTCAACATTGCGCAAAGACACACCCCTTAACCTCCCTAATCCTGTCACTAGTATGGCCTCACAGTTTCAGACTCCCCTCTCTACACCTGTCACACCTACCAACCCTTCTCTATCTACAGATGCCACACATACCAACCCTCCTCTCTCTACAACTGCCACACATACCAACCTTCCTCCTTCTTCTACCTCTTCCCATTCTCCTACTTATGCGGCTGCAGTCCACAATTATATCTCCAAAGCTTCTGCACCATCTCAGCGATCCTATGTTCTCGAGACAATAGTGTTGACTGCAGTTCATTGTGCCAAAAATTTCGACAAAATTCACTACCCCACTCTCCTCAATGACCTCTTGAAAGTTAACAATTTTGATGCAGTTTCTTTTCCTGGTCACTTCTCTCTCCCTACTGACATCTCCTCCCCTTCTCCCTCAGTGTCTACCTCAGCCGCTACTATGCCTCCTCCCCCTTCTCCTTCTACCTCCTCTGCTTCTTACCCTGCCTCTCACTCTGACACTATTTCTTCTCAGCCACTCATTGAGTCTTCTCCTGGGATAAAAGCTAGGACACGATCCCACTCAACCAAGAAAACAGCAAATTCTTCTTCTAATTCACATGGAAATATGAGTACTGGTACCAATCCAAAACGCTGCAACTCTCCTTCACTTTCACCTTTCTCCTCTCGTTCCTCCCGTCCTTCCACTTCTCACACTCCTCGATATAGTTCAATCAATATCCCCCAACCAGATCCTCCCGTCTCCCAACACCTTGATGAAGTAGTCCCACACATTGCTGATGCGTGCGTCACTGCTATTCTTGGCCAGACACCAACCTCCCAAAATCATGGCTCTTAAAGTCACACAATTTAATATACGGGCCTACATTCCAAACAAACATATTCTGGCCGAACTACTTGAGTCTGAACGCCCTGATGTGCTACTTTTAAATAGCACATGTGTGCGAGATGACCAAAGAGTCCGGCACCTTGGCTACACTGCACGCCAATCCCCTGCTGATCACTGGAATGGCGTAGCCATCCTGGTGAACAGTACCATACACCATGAATTTCTCTCCCTTCCATTCACAGATCCTCATAGCATGGCTGTGAAGATACACACTATACACGGACCAATTCTCATTTACACTACCTATACTCGTCCTAACACGAACATAAATCTTCACGATCTATCTATACTCTTTAATCACACACATCTACCAGTCTATCTCCTAGCTGATCTTAATGCTAGACATACAGTTTTTCATGACAATTCCACAAACACACACGGAAGACAACTCTTAACCCTTGTCACGCAAAAACATCTCACTCATCTAGGTCCACATTTTCCCACTGTTTTCACACACAACGGTAAAGGAACTCCTGACAAAATTTTCACCAACAGGGCTAGTAATCATTTACACCACTTTATAACTCCTGGCCCTCTTTCGGGCTCTGACCACATTCCTATCACCCTCCATATCTCTCTAAATCCTATACAAATTCCAATTTCTCCTTCACCAAACTACTCTCTGACTGACTGGGATGATTTCAAACTACGACTGGACAACACTGACCTCACCTACGATTATGACAACAAACCGGTGACAGATATAGACAATCAAATTACACGTATACAACATGCCATCAAGCAAGTAGCTGCACAGACAGTGCCTACAAGACATTATAAGACCAGATACTTTTTCGCCCATCAGAAGAACCAAGCGCTTGCTTACTTGTTACAGGCACCGGTTTGCTGTAAATCAAAACAGACTGAACTTAATTCGATGGGATCTCTCCATACTGCGAATGCATATCATTCACAGTCTGGAAGAGGACCACAACCGACACTGGCAATCCCTTATTGATACTGCAGATAAACAGCGAATCAATGACCCCAAGACTTTTGGAACTTTATCCGGAAAATTAAGGGAACCCCAAAACAACAACCTTTAGACACATCACTCATGACAACAGACTTATCACTGACCCAGCAGAGGCAGTGCACATTTTAAAGACATATGGGAACAAATCTTTCATCCACATCCTCCAGACCCAGCTGCACTTGACCACACAAATGACGTTGAACATTGGATCGCCAGACACCGTGACCTTACAAATCCTGACCCCACTATATCCCTTGACACACTATCCTCTACCCACTCTCTCAACTCTCCTTTCGTGACAACCGATATTCACTCACTACTAACTAAACTGCCCAAGAAAGCACCTGGTGCTTCTGGACTATCTCACTCAATTCTCTGTCATCTTCCTAGATCTGTTGCTTCTGTTCTTACTGATCTCTTCAATGCTATACTCGCTTCTGGTTACTTCCCCCCTTTCTTCAAATCCGCCACAGCTTGCCTAATCCCCAAACCTGGCAAAGACCTGACAAACCCAAAGAATTACAGGCCTATAAGCCTACTAGAAATCTTGGGTAAGACATTCGGAAGACTTGTCAATACGAGACTCAGAACTCACCTTGAGACAAATAACCTACTCAACGAAAGACAATTTGGTTTTCGACAACATAGATCTACACAGGACGTCATAAACATCATCCTGAACTATATTCGCATAAATAAAGCTCAAAACTGTACTACCGCCCTCGTGACCAAAGATGTTGAAAAGGCCTTTGATACTGTATGGCACGATGGTCTAAAATATAAACTCTGTACCTCCTTTGATCTCCCTAGAAATATGATTAAACTATTATGCAACTTCCTAGACGGTAGAACTATGCGAATAGGGTTCATGAAACATTACTCTGACTATTTCACACTCCATGCAGGAGTCCCACAAGGCTCTGTACTATCTCCTACACTATATATCTTATACACGAATGACTTGCCTGAACCACTTTACCCTAATACTCTCACAATTTCTTACGCAGATGACATAACACAACTCACTGCACACGAAACCTCTCGATTCCTCACCCACAGAACACAACGAGAGGTCGATAGGATCACTGCATGGGAACTCCAATGGAGAATTAAAACAAATCCCCTTAAATCTAAGATCACCTTTTTATTTAAAAGACGTGGAGTTCTCACCCCTGTTGACCTCAAAACAAGCACCTCTCGCACACGTATACCACAAACCCGCTCTGTTGTCGTCCTAGGTGTCAACTTGGACACCAGGTTGACAATCAAACCTCACATCACTTCTAAAACTGCTGTTGCGGAGATTGCTCTCTCTCAGCTTTATAAGTTGCGAGGAGCTCACCCTGCAACTAAACTTCACCTTTATAAAGCCCTTATTAGGCCCCTCATTTCTTACTCTCCTCTAGCTCTATCACTATCTGCCAAAACCAATACCATAAAACTTCAGCGTGTCCAAAACCGAGCACTACGTTGGGTGTTGGGAGTGAAGTGGGACGATTTTGCAACCAGCGAATCTCTCCATCTCAGGACTAACACACCAGCTCTGAACGAATTTTGGAAGACACTTTCCGACAGACAAATTGACAGACTTGAGACTTACCATGAACATTGGACTGACTACCTTGATGCCACAATAAAACGGCCTTATACCGAAGTCAACCTCTTCAGAGCTTTGAACGAACCTGCCCCTCCCCCCCGATACACATAAAATAGCCTCTCTTTTTACCACCTAATACTTCTCTTTAGAATGAACTAGTCTCAAACCAGATGTTTTCTTACTTATCTCTACCTGCCATCCTATGAGAGTCGTCCTTGTGCAGTTTCCGAGATGAAGCAACTTGTAGATGTCCTTGGCTCCACCTGAACACCTTGCCTTCGCCCGATCTAAGCGTCCAGTCTTGCAGCAGATACTATCTGTCACTGAAATTGACTATTAAGCCTCACAATGCCTTGCAGTTGGGTTTAGTCCCGACTCTATTTCTTACTCTAAAATATTTCCTCTCACCCATCTATTCTTCGCCTATCCCCACTTCCCTCTCGCCCCTTGTGGGTACTTACCTGAGAGTATTCGTTTCGTTTCGTTCGTTACCTAATCGGCACGACATAATATATATATATATATATATATATATATATATATATATATATATATATATATATATATATATATATATATATATATATATATATATATATATATATATATATATATATATATGTCGTGCCGATTAGGTAAAACTGGTCAATTAGCAAGAACTCATCTAAAATTAAGTCCTTTCTAAAATGTTCTCTTATACGTTATTTTTTTCATTTATGTTTCTGTAAGAATTTATAATTTTGTACCAAGAGAAACTTTGAAAACCTACCTAACCTTATTACAACAAGCGCAATTTAATTTAGCCTAACCCAACTAAATATATTTTAGATACGTTAACATTACTTTAACAATAAACAAACACAATGAAATATGTATATTTTTTTCGTATGTTCAGAATGATTTTGGCGAAATTATTGCATACACAAATTTTCACTTGTCATATATGGCAAGGTGAGCGTTGCTATTTAAGCAAAAATCGCAAGTTTTACCTAATCGGCACGACATATATATACAGTATATGGTAGTACGTGGGTAGACAGCAACCACCCAGGGAGGTACTACCGTCCTGCCAAGTGAGTGTAAAACGAAAGCCTGTATTTGTTTTACATGATGGTAGGATTGCTGGTGTCTTTTTTCTGTCTCATAAACATGCAAGTTTTCAGGTACGTCTTGCTACTTCTACTTACACTTAGGTCACACTACACATACATATTTACATTTATGTATACACACTCATCTGAGTTTTCTTTGATTTTATCTTAATAGTTCTTGTTCTTATTTCTTTTTCTTTCATATCCATGGGGAAGTGAAATAAGAAACTTTCCTCAGTAAGCCATGCGTGTTGTAAAAGTCAACTAAAATGCCGGGAACAATGGGCTAGTAACCCCTTTTCCTGTATAGAATTACTAAAAAGAAAAAGAAGAAAACCGTCAAAGTGGGATGTTTGAATGTGCGTGGATGTTGTGCGAATGATAAGAAAGAGATGATTGTAGATGTTATAAATGTAAAGAAGCTGAATGTCCTGGCTTTAAGTGAGACAAAGATGAAGGGGGTAGGAGAGTTTCAATGGGGAGAAATAAATGGGATTAGGTCAGGAGTTTCAAATAGAGTTAGAGCTAAAGAAGGAGTGGCAATAATGTTGAATAATCAGTTATGACAGGTAAAGAGGGTTTATAAATGTATAAATTCAAGGATTATGTGGAGTAAAATAAAGGTTGGATGTGAAAAATGGGTTAAAGTAAGTGTTTATGCACCTTGAGAAGAGAGAAGTGTAGAGGAGAGAGAGAGAGATTTTGGGTAATGATGAGTGAGTGTGTGGGGAGTTTTGAACCAAGTGAGAGAGTACTTGTGGTTGGGGATCTAAATGCTAAAGAGGGTAAAAATGTTGTGGAGGGAGTAGTAGATAAATTTGGGGTGCCAGGGGTAAATGTAAATGGGGAACCGTTAATTGAGCTATGTGTAGAAAGAGGTTTGGTAATAATTAAAACATTTTATGAAAAAGAGGATAAATAAGTATACAAGGTATGATATAGCACGTAATGAAAGAAGTTTGTTAGATTATGTATTGGTGGATAAGAGGTTGATGGGTAGGCTTCAGGATGTACATGTTTATAGAGGGGGAACGGATATATCGGATCATTATTTAGTTGTAGCTACAGTTAGAGTAAAAGTTAGATGGGACAAAAAAAAAATGGAAACAGCAAGTAAGAGAGAGGTAAAAGTGTATAAACTAAGGGAGGAGGAAGTTAGGGTGAGATATAAGCAACTATTGGCAGAAAGGTGGGCTAGTGCAAGTATGAGTAGTATGGGGGGGGGGGTTGAAGAGAGTTGGGATAGTTTTAAAAATGCAGTATTAGAATGTGGGGCAGAAGTCTGTGGCTATAGGAGGGTGGGTGCAGGAGGAAAGAGAAGTGAGTGGTGGAATGAAGAAGTAAAGGGTGTGATAAAAGAGAAAAAGGTAGCTTATGAGAGGTTTTTACAAAACAGAAGTGTTAATAGAAGAGCAGAGTACATGGAGAGTAAAAAAAAGGTGAAGAGAGTGGTGAGAGAGTGCAAAAGGAGAGCAGATGAAAGATTGGGAGAGGCTCTGTCAAGAAATTTTGAATGGATTTGTAAGTTAAAAACAAAGTAGTGGAGTTAGTAGATGGGGAGCTGGAGGTATTGGGTAGATGGTGGGAATATTTTGAGGAACTTTTAAATGTCGATGAAAAAAGGGAGGCGGTAATTTCATGCACTGGCCAGAGAGGTATAGCATCGTTTAAGAGTGAAGAAGAGCAGGATGTGAGTGTGGAGAAGGTGCGTGAGGCATTACGTAGAATGAAAGGGGGTAAAGCAGCTAGAACTGACGGGATCATGACAGAAATGTTAAAAGCAGGGGGGGATATAGTGTTGGAGTGGTTCGTATTTTTGTTTAATAAATGTATGAAAGAGGGGAAGGTACCTAGGGATTGGCAGAGAGCATGTATAGTTCCTTTATATAAAGGGAAGGGGGATAAAAGAGATTGTAAGAATTATAGGGGAATAAGTTTACTAAGTATTAAAGGTAAAGTGTATGGCAGGGTTATTATTGAAAGAATTAGAGGTAAGACAGAGAGTATTATTGCAGATGAGCAAGGAGGCTTTAGAGTGGGTAGGGGATGTGTAGATCAAGTGTTTACAGTGAAGCATATATGTGAACAGTATTTATGCAAAGGTAGGGAAGTTTTCATTGCATTTATGGATTTAGAAAAGGCATATGATAGAGTGGATAGGGGAGCGATGTGGCAAATGTTGCAGTGTATGGAATAGGTAGTAAGTTACTGAAGGCTGTAAAGAGTTTTTATGAGGATACTGAAGCTCAGGTTAGGGTGTGTAGGAGAGAGGGAGATTACTTCCCGGTAAAAGTAGGTCTTAGACAGGGATGTGTAATGTCACCATGGTTGCTTAATATATTTATAGATGGGGTTGTAAAAGAAGTAAATGCTAGGGTGTTGGGGAGAGGGGTGGGATTAAATTAAGGGGAATTAAATGCAAAATGGGAGTTGATACAGTATTTTTTTGCTGATGATACTGTGCTTATGGGAGATTCTAAAGAAAAGTTGCAAAGTTTAGTGGACGAGTTTGGGAGGGTGTGTAAAGGAAGAAAGAGTAAGGTGATGATGGTATCAAACGTTTTAAATAAAGAAAAATTGGATATCACATTCGAGAGAGGGATTATGGAAGAAGTAAATGTTTTCAGATATTTTGGAGTTGACTTGTCAGCGGATGGGTTTATGAAGGATGAGGTTAACCATAGAATTAATGAAGGAAAAAAGGTGAGTGGTGCGTTGAGGTATCTGTGGAGACAAAAAAACGTTATCCATGGAGGCAAAGAAGGGAATGTACGAAAGTATAATGGTTCCAACACTCTTATATGGGTGTGAAGCATGGGTTGCAAATGCTGCAGCGAGGAGGAGGCTGGAGGCAGTGGAGATGTCCTGTCTAAGGGCAATGTGTGGTGTAAATATTATGCAGAAAATTCGGAGTGTGGAAATTAGGAGGAGGTGTGGAGTTACTAAAAGTATTTGTCAGAGGGCTGAAGAGGGGTTGTTGAGGTGGTTTGGTCATTTAGAGAGAATGGATCAAAGTAGAATTACTTGGAGAGCGTATAAATCTGTAGGGAAAGGAAGGCTCTTTAAAGGAAGGGGTCTGGGATAGTGACAGCTGGGAGGGACTTATTCTCAGCTGTCGTATCTGAGCTCCTCTGCAAAGACAGTGATTATGTATGAGTGAAGTGAAAGTGTTGAATGATGATGAAAGTATTTTCTTTTTGGGGATTTTCTTTCATTTTGGGTCACCCTGCCTCGGTGGGAGACGGCCGACTTGTTGAAAAAAAAAAAATATATATGTTTATATATATTTATAATATCTAGTGATGCTTGATCGTGGCGACTCGCACTTCAGATGATACTCCTTACAGCTGAAGTTGTTATGTGCGAATGACCGTTTCATTTCTTGTTCTGATGACATTATGTTAATATCTTCATGTCGTTGCTAGTAAATAATTATTAATTACCAATATGCAATGTGTATTTCACCCACTTCAAGCTTGAGCTGATTCACTACTGATTTTATCGTTTCCTTCAAGTGATGTGATAACACCCAGTAAATAAGGTAAGTTATTATTAGCTTTACAGTTCCCCAACTGCTATAAAAATAAAAGCTCTTGTTTTTTTCATATTTATGATAAAGATCGTACCTGATGGTATGTGATTGTGAATTATCTTGTACTTTGAATGTACTTGACTGTTGTAATGGACTTTAAATAGCAAGTTTGTCTTCTAATTGTGTCTATTCGCAGAAATATTACAAGGTTTTAAAAATACAAAAATGAATTTGCATTAAACTTTTATAGAAAATTTTATATAGATGTTAGCTTATTTTATGACCTTTCTGAGCACAGTCTTAGGAAGACAGAGGGGTGGAAGGTATGTTGGGAAGCGCTAGGAAAGGAAGAATTAAGTTAACTGGCTAATTAAACAGGACTTAGGAGTTGGGAGAGAAAGATTCGAGGTAGAAGGAGGATGAAACAAGATTTAGATGGAGCTTTGAGAGAAACTGTAACAAGGTACTAAAAATAAGGGTTAGGTTCAACTGTGAGTGGAAGAATGCAACTACTCTAACAAGTTGAATAACCTTCGCACTTTTCATGAATTTCTTATAAACATAGCGGCCGGACCTCACCGAGGTAATGTGACCCGAAAAAGAAGAAACACTTTGAGGGTTGCGCCGATACTACACCTCAGATGCCCCTTGTTATTGATCCAGTTATTGATTGCTTTCCAACGATCCCAAGATTAATAAATTCAGAAACATTCAAGTTTACACTAACTCAGACTAGACTTATGGGGAATCATCCTTCTTATACAATGCATCATCAATAGTATTTTGAAGTCAATTGGAAGAAATATTCTTTTGTTAATAAATAAAAAATATCATTATTTATTCAATAAAACTGATAAATTAAGACTTTTGCCATTAAATAAGAGCACTACCAGCTGTGTGTTTAGTTGATGATACGAGTCATTCTCCAGTTATGATGTATTCCGTTGATGCAAAGATCTGACACTATTTTAATACATCAACTAACCCACTTTCACACAAACAAAACTTAATGAGTGTTATCCTGGTCCTAAGATGCATCACCTATTAAATATTGAAGAAATTCACAAAAAGTCAAATGAAAAATATTTTGCGTGATTTGTCAGAAATATTTTTTTTACTCTATATTTCACCTAAAATAGTCAAATCGACACCAATATATTGGAATTTCACTATCCTTTATGGCTGATTTAAGGTACTTAATTTGAACGTTTGAAGGTACGCTAACGAAGGTTGGGGAAGTTATTAGTCATTGTTCCATTATTTCAAGGATTTAGTCTTTTTTAGTATACACAAGTATATAAAAAATGAAGCCGACTGAGTGAAGCGTTCTCTAGTTATAAGCAAAATAAAATAAAAAATAGAAAAAAAACGTGAGGCATCCTTTCAAAGGTTCCCTTCTGATGCTACCTAATTACCCTAATGACAAGAACTACTTCATTAAGTACCTACTGAAGTTCCAGGAAGGTCTCACGTTAGACCTATCTACCCATAATAATACCCTTCGAGAATTGCTATCTATATTGCCAGGTTTGGGATTATTAATTCAACACAATATATGATTTTCTTAATGAAAATAATTAATATAAGGGAAATTGAACGATGAGCCAAAATTTGTTTTAACAATTTATATCTGATGAACACTGTATCATTGTAAGCAGGAGGAATAATTGTGATACTTAATTTAAAAAAATTACTAAATAATATTGTTATTAATCAGAAAAATAATACTTTTGAAAACAAGTCAGGCTCACCTCTTTTTAGATTCTGGTCTTGTCAGCTCACGCCCACGCCCACGCCCACGCCCACGCCCACGCCCACACACATGTAAATACCAACCAGAATAAAATTCTTATTCTGGAGTACTCTCCCGTGGTTGCAGTTGATGTAGAGTTAATCAGGATTCTATATAGTGCAACTGAGAATGAACTTAATTCAAATAAAATAAGTGCTTTTTGAGTCCAGGTCACAAACCCAATTCCTTGATATTGTCTCCTTAATATTGCATATTAGTCGTAGGGACAATAAATGGAATCTATCCAGAAATTCGTCCCACTTTCAGAGCCTCGGTATGTCAGGTCTTGTCACTTCTTGATCATGTCGCGAACAATTTCTTGGATTTACTCGGGATTGCTTTATCAGAATTATCGTTCAATACCCACCACACTAACGTTTTTTAAAGTATGTTATCGTACAAAATTATCATATGATAAGCTTATAATTAAGTTCATTTGCCTTCCATACAGCAGCCTGGGTGGACAAGTGCTCAGAGCTCCTAAGTTTGTAGGGTAATTTGGCCATGTGCAATATGCCCATGTGCAACATGGCCATATGCAGCATGCCCATGTGCAACATGCCCATGTGCAACATGGCCATGAGCTTCAGAAAACGCGTCAGCACGGTCTGCATTGAGTTGCTGAAGGGAGAAGCACACCAGAAATTATCAAATGTGTTGCTGCATAAAATAATTTGGGACACGTTTAAGATTTAAGACGAAAATCTCTACTGTGTCGTTATGAATGACGCCATGGAAAAATAAACACATAAGAAGTATAATGTCATCATTTATTGACCACGTTTCGCCCACACA
>WNWK01037769.1:7500-18300 GCA_009830355.1 Cherax destructor | reverse complement strand
CCTCAATCAAGGAAAAAGATCTTGGGGTGAGTATAACACCAGACACATCTCCTGAGGCGCACATCAACCAAATAACTGCTGCAGCATATGGGCGCCTAGCAAACCTAAGAACAGCATTCCGACATCTTAATAAAGAATCGTTCAGGACCCTGTACACTGTGTACGTTAGGCCCATATTGGAGTATGCAGCACCAGTTTGGAACCCACACCTAGCCAACATGTGAAGAAGCTCGAGAAAGTGCAAAGGTTTGCAACAAGACTAGTCCCGGAGCTAAGGGGTATGTCCTACGAGGGGAGGTTAAGGGAAATCGACCTGACGACACTGGAGGACAGGAGAGATAGGGGAGACATGATAACAACATATAAGATACTGAGAGGAATTGACAAAGTGGACAGAGACAGAATGTTCCAGAGATGGGACACAACAACAAGGGGACACAGATGGAAGTTGAAGACTCAGATGAATCACAGAGATGTTAGAAGTATTTCTTCAGTCACAGAGTTGTCGGGAAGTGGAATAGTTTAGGAAGCGATGTAGTGGAGGCAGGCTCTATACATAGCTTTAAGCAGAGGTATGATAAAGCTCATGGCGCAGGGAGAGTGACCCAGTAGCGGCCGGGTGAAGAGGCGGGGCCAGGAGTTTTGCCCTCGACCCTGCAACCACAACTAGGTGAGTACAACTAGGTGAGTACACACACACACACACACACACAACACACACACACACACACACACACACACACTCACACACACACACACACACACACACACACACACACACTCACACACACACACACACACACACACACAAAACACACACACACACACACACTCACACACATACACACATACACACACACACACACACACACACACACACACACACACACACACACACACACACTCACACACACACACACACACTCAGGACCCTGTACACTGTGTACGTTAGGCCCATATTGGAGTATGCAGCACCAGTTTGGAACCCACACCTAGCCAAGCATGTGAAGAAGCTCGAGAAAGTGCAAAGGTTTGCAACAAGACTAGTCCCGGAGCTAAGGGGTATGTCCTACGAGGAGGTTAAGGGAAATCGACCTGACGACACTGGAGGACAGGAGAGATAGGGAGACATGATAACAACATATAAGATACTGAGAGGAATTGACAAAGTGGACAGAGACAGAATGTTCCAGAGATGGGACACAACAACAAGGGGACACAGATGGAAGTTGAAGACTCAGATGAATCACAGAGATGTTAGGAAGTATTTCTTCAGTCACAGAGTTGTCGGGAAGTGGAATAGTTTAGGAAGGATGTAGTGGAGGCAGGCTCTATACATAGCTTTAAGCAGAGGTATGATAAAGCTTATGGCGAGGGAGAGTGACCCAGTAGCGGCCATGAAGAGGCGGGGCCAGGAGCTTGACTCGACCCCTGCAACCACAACTAGGTGAGTACAACTAGGTGAGTACATACACACATACACACACACACACACACATACACACACACACACACACACACACACACACACACACACACCACTCACACACACACACACACACACACACACACACACACACACACACACACACACACACACACACACACACACACACACACACACACACACACACACACACACACCACACTCACACCACACACACACACACACACACACACACACACACACACACACACACACTCACACACACACACACACACACACACACACACACACACACACACACACACACACACACACACACACACACACACACACACACACACACACACACACACACACACACACACACACACACACACACTCACACACACACACACACACACACACACACACACACACACACACACACACACACACACACACACACACACACACACACACACACACACACACACACACACACACACACACACACACACACACACACACACACACACACACACACTACACACACACACACACACACACACACACACACACACACACACACACACACACACACACACACACACACACACGGGTATCAGCATTTCCGCTTATTGCTGGAAATGAAGAGATATGGAGACAGAGAAGGAGAGAAGATGGAGCGAGCCGAGGAGGAAGGAAGGAAGGAAGGAAGGAAGGAAGGAAGGAAGGAAGGAAGGAAGGAAGGAAGGAAGGAAGGAAGGAAGGAAGGAAGGGGGGTAGAAGAAGAAAATTTTCCGTCTGGAAAAAATGGTAAACAGAAGAAACTGCTCTGAAAAACTATTCTTCTTCTCCTACTTCTTATATTTCTTCTTCTTCTTCTTCTTCTTCTTCTTCTTCTTCTTCTTCTTCTTCTTCTTCTTCTTCTTCTTCTTCTTCTTCTTCTTCTTCTTCTTCTTCTTCTTCTTCAGTAGGGACGGTCCACCTTCCATTGCATTATTCTCTTAAAATAAAAAAGTTGGTTTTAATTTCGTTTATAACTTGAAAATGCCTCATCCGATCGACTTCAAATTTTCAATACTTGTGCACTGCAACTAGTGTAATGACCATGCAACAGCTGGCATGAGCAATTGTTTTTAAACATCTGAGTGTAAAGGGCGGTGTTAAATATCTGAGTGTAAATGGCGGTGTTAAATATCTGAGTGTAAATGGCGGTGTTAAATATCTGAGTGTAAATGGCTGTGTTAAATATCTGAGTGTAAATGGCGGTGTTAAATATCTGAGTGTAAATGGCCGTGTTAAATATCTGAGTGTAAATGGCGGTGTTAAATATCTGAGTGTAAATGGCGGTGTTAAATATCTGAGGTAAATGGCCGTGTTAAATATCTGAGTGTAAATGGCGGTGTTAAATATCTGAGTGTAAATGGCTGTGTTAAATATCTGAGTGTAAATGGCCGTGTTAAATATCTGAGTGTAAATGGCGGTGTTAAATATCTGAGTGTAAATGGCTGTGTTAAATATCTGAGTGTAAATGGCGGTGTTAAATATCTGAGTGTAAATGGCCGTGTTAAATATCTGAGTGTAAATGGCGGTGTTAAATATCTGAGTGTAAATGGCGGTGTTAAATATCTGAGTGTAAATGGCGGTGTTAAATATCTGAGTGTAAATGGCGGTGTTAATATCTGAGATACACAATGGCTGAGGGAGAAAAATTGAGGTTTATTCCGAGGAAAAAAAAAGGGAGGGGGCTAAACTGCTCGAGCTCCTTGGATCCAAAACCCATTACCAGCATGAGGGAACAACACCCCATACGTGTTACGCAGGTAAGCAGACATGGCTGCTGTGTTGTGGTCTTCCCATACGTGTTACGCAGGTAAGCAGACATGGCTGCTGTGTTACGCAGGTAAGCAGACATGGCTGCTGTGTTACGCAGGTAAGCAGACATGGCTGCGTGTTACGCAGGTAAGCAGACATGACTGCTGTGTTACGCAGGTAAGCAGACATGACTGCTGTGTTACGCAGGTAAGCAGACATGACTGCTGTGTTACGCAGGTAAGCAGACATGACTGCTGTGTTACGCAGGTAAGCAGACATGACTGCTGTGTTACGAGGTAAGCAGACATGACTGCTGTGTTACGCAGGTAAGCAGACATGACTGCTGTGTTGTGCAGACATCTGCTGTGTTACGCAGGTAAGCAGACATGACTGCTGTGTTACGCAGGTAAGCAGACATGGCTGCTGTGTTACGCAGGTAAGCAGACATGGCTGCTGTGTTACGCAGGTAAGCAGACATGGCTGCGTGTTACGCAGGTAAGCAGACATGACTGCTGTGTTACGCAGGTAAGCAGACATGACTGCTGTGTTACGCAGGTAAGCAGACATGCCTGCTGTTTACGCAGGTAAGCAGACATGACTGCTGTGTTGTGCAGACATGGCTGCTGTGTTACGCAGGTGCAGACATGACTGCTGTGTTACGCAGGTAAGCAGACATGACTGCTGTGTTACGCAGGTAAGCAGACATGACTGCTGTGTTACGCAGGTAAGCAGACATGACTGCTGTGTTACGCAGGTAAGCAGACATGGCTGCTGTGTTACGCAGGTAAGAGACATGGCTGCTGTGTTACGCAGGTAGCAGACATGGCTGCGTGTTACGCAGGTAAGCAGACATGACTGCTGTGTTACGCAGGTAAGCAGACATGACTGCTGTGTTACGCAGGTAAGCAGACATGACTGCTGTGTTACGCAGGTAAGCAGACATGACTGCTGTGTTGTGGCAGACATGGCTGCTGTGTTACGCAGGTAAGCAGACATGACTGCTGTGTTACGCAGGTAAGCAGACATGACTGCTGTGTTACGCAGGTAAGCAGACATGACTGCTGTGTTACGCAGGTAAGCAGACATGACTGCTGTGTTACGCAGGTAAGCAGACATGGCTGCTGTGTTACGCAGGTAAGCAGACATGACTGCTGTGTTACGCAGGTAAGCAGACATGACTGCTGTGTTACGCAGGTAAGCAGACATGACTGCTGTGTTACGCAGGTAAGCAGACATGACTGCTGTGTTACGCAGGTAAGCAGACATAGCTGCTGTGTTACGCAGGTAAGCAGACATGACTGCTGTGTTACGCAGGTAAGCAGACATGACTGCTGTGTTACGCAGGTAAGCAGACATGACTGCTGTGTTACGCAGGTAAGCAGACATGGCTGCTGTGTTACGCAGGTAAGCAGACATGACTGCTGTGTTACGCAGGTAAGCAGACATGACTGCTGTGTTACGCAGGTAAGCAGACATGACTGCTGTGTTACGCAGGTAAGCAGACATGACTGCTGTGTTACGCAGGTAAGCAGACATAGCTGCTGTGTTACGCAGGTAAGCAGACATGACTGCTGTGTTACGCAGGTAAGCAGACATGACTGCCGTGTTACGCAGGTAAGCAGACATGACTGCTGTGTTACGCAGGTAAGCAGACATGGCTGCTGTGTTACGCAGGTAAGCAGACATGGCTGCTGTGTTGTGGTCTCCCCATACGTGTTACGCAGGTAAGCAGACATGACTGCTGTTTTACGCAGGTAAGCAGACATGACTGCTGTGTTACGCAGGTAAGCAGACATGACTGCTGTGTTACGCAGGTAAGCAGACATGACTGCTGTGTTACGCAGGTAAGCAGACATAGCTGCTGTGTTACGTAGGTAAGCAGACATGACTGCTGTGTTACGCAGGTAAGCAGACATGACTGCTGTGTTACGCAGGTAAGCAGACATGACTGCTGTGTTACGCAGGTAAGCAGACATGGCTGCTGTGTTACGCAGGTAAGCAGACATGGCTGCTGTGTTGTGGTCTCCCCATACGTGTTACGCAGGTAAGCAGACATGACTGCTGTGTTACGCAGGTAAGCAGACATGACTGCTGTGTTACGCAGGTAAGCAGACATGGCTGCTGTGTTACGCAGGTAAGCAGACATGGCAAGCAGACATGACTGCTGTGTTACGCAGGTAAGCAGACATGACTGCTGTGTTACGCAGGTAAGCAGACATGGCTGCTGTGTTGTGGTCTTCCCGCTGAGGCTCACCAGGTGTTTATGGTGTCACAACGACTCGGCGAACCTTAGTAAAGAGTTTTTATTTTTATTATCATCATTACGACGTAGCATCAAAATGGGAAACAAACGTAAATATAAATCTCCACAAGTTGTTTACATGCGAGTCTGGTTGCAGCAGCAGCAGCAGCAGCAGCAGCCTAATAACCAAAAAATTATGCAAATATACCAAATGGAATCTTTTTAAATCAAGACAAATTTGTATTACCGTCCCCATGACCAGCTGCGGCGCACATGTTTACCTCTCTGTCTATGTATGTATATATGCAAGACAACCACTGTATATATGTATATATAAGACAACCACTGTATATATGTATATATAAGACAACCACTGTATATATGTATATATAAGACAGAGTTTGGGAGAGTGTGTAAAGGTAGAAAGTTAAAAGTGAACATAGATAAGAGTAAGGTGATGAGGGTATCAAACGATTTAAATAAAGAAAAAATGGATATCACATTGGAGAGAGGGATTATGGAAGAAGTAAATGTTTTCAGATATTTGGGAGTTGACGTGTCAGCGGATGGGTTTATGAAGGATGAGGTTAACCATAGAATTGATGAAGGAAAAAAGGTGAGTGGTGCATTGAGGTATCTGTGGAGACAAAAAACGTTATCCATGGAGGCAAAGAAGGGAATGTACGAAAGTATAGTGGTACCAACACTCTTATATGGGTGTGAAGCATGGGTTGCAAATGCTGCAGCGAGGAGGAGGCTGGAGGCAGTGGAGATGTCCTGTCTAAGGGCAATGTGTGGTGTAAATATTATGCAGAAAATTCGGAATGTGGAAATTAGGAGAAGGTGTGGAGTTACTAAAAGTATTTGACAGAGGGCTGAAGAGGGGTTGTTGAGGTGGTTTGGTCATTTAGAGAGAATGGATCAAAGTAGAATGACTTGGAGAGCGTATAAATCTGTAGGGGAAGGAAGGCGGGGTAGGGGTCGTCCTAGAAAAGGTTGGAGGGAAGGGGTAAAGGAGGTTTTGTGGGCGAGGGGCTTGGACTTCCAGCAAGCATGTGTGAGCGTGTTAGATAGGAGTGAATGGAGACGAATGGTTTTGGGACATGACGATCTGTTGGAGTGTGAGCAGGGTAACATTTTGTGAAGGGATTCAGGAAACCAGTTAATTGATTTAGTTGGACTTGAGTCCTGGAAATGGGAAGTACAATGCCTGCACTTTAAAGGAGGGGTCTGAGATAGTGACAGCTGGGAGGGACTTTTCTCAGCTGTCGTATCTGAGCTCCTCTGCAAAGACAGTGATTATGTATGAGTGTGGTGAAAGTGTTGAATGATGATGAAAGTATTTTCTTTTTGGGGATTTTCTTTCTTTTTGGGTCACCCTGCCTCGGTGGGAGACGGCCGACTTGTTGAAAAAAAAAAAAAAAAAAAAATAAGACAACCACTGTATATATGTATGCATCTATCTATATATATTTTCTTAACAACACATCGGCTGTTTCCCACCGAGGCGGGGTGACCCAGAAAAGAAGAAACACTTTTACCATCACTCAGTACATCACAATACTACAGTTCAATAGATAGGTAGATAGATATATGCATTATTCATCTATTATTTAAGGTTCTTAAACATATTATTATACTGAGATGCAGGAATAGGAAGGAAAGTTAATGAACAGCAAGTGAGGTAAGTGATGGCAGGCAGGTCATGGCAGGTTAGTATTCTTGTCTTCATGGCAGGTTAGTATTCTTGTCTTCATCATGAGTCTTCATGGCAGGTTAGTATTATTGTCTTCATCATAGTCTCATGCAGTTAGTATTCTGTCTTCATCATGAGTCTTCATGGCAGTTAGTATTCTTGTCCTCATGGCAGGTTAGTATTATTGTCTTCATCATGGTCTATGACAAGTTAGTATTCTTGTCTTCATCATGAGTCTTCATGGCAAGTTAGTATTCTTGTCTTCATCATGAGTCTTCATGACAAGTTAGTATTCTTGTCTTCATCATGAGTCTTCATGGCAGGTTAGTATTCTTGTCCTCATGGCAGGTTAGTATTCTTGTCCTCATGGCAGGTTAGTATTATTGTCTTCATCATGAGTCTTCATGACAAGTTAGTATTCTTGTCTTCATCATGAGTCTTCATGGCAGGTTAGTATTATTGTCTTCATCATGAGTCTTCATGACAAGTTAGTATTCTTGTCTTCATCATGAGTCTTCATGGCAGGTTAGTATTCTTGTCCTCATGGCAGGTTAGTATTATTGTCTTCATCATGAGTCTTCATGACAAGTTAGTATTCTTGTCTTCATCATGAGTCTTCATGGCAGGTTAGTATTCTTGTCCTCATGGCAGGTTAGTATTATTGTCTTCATCATGAGTCTTCATGGCAGGTTAGTATTATTGTCTTCATCATGAGTCTTCATGGCAAGTTAGTATTCTTGTCTTCATCATGAGTCTTCATGGCAGGTTAGTATTATTGTCTTCATCATGAGTCTTCATGGCAGGTTAGTATTCTTGTCTTCATCATGAGTCTTCATGGCAGGTTAGTATTCTTGTCTTCATCATGAGTCTTCATGGCAGGTTAGTATTCTTGTCTTCATTATGAGTGAAGATGTTTTTACTCATATTCTTAATTGGAAAATATTTCAAGGTTCTGCCTCGGACCCTCAGCCTGGCGTTAAGGGCCCACTTTGTTGTGATTTGGGGTCCCGAATGTATTTGTTGCTCGCACTGCACTGCACCCCTCATGTGCCGGAACTGGCAGCACCCAGGTGCTAGAAGACACAAGAACAATTCCCCTCAGAAGAACGAACATTTCAGTGGTCACTTAAAACACACAAACTACACAAAAATGAAGGTAAGCAACGACCAAAATTCATTTTTTTCTCTTTTTTGTTTGAGTTCTGTCTGTCCGAGTGTGTTGTCAGAGTCCTGGGTGTTGGCACACTAGGAGTCTGTTGCCAGAGTCCTGGGTGTTGGCACACTAGGAGTCTGTTGCCAGAGTCCTGGGTGTTGGCACACTAGGAGTGTGTTGCCAGAGTCCTGGGTGTTGGCACACTAGGAGTGTGTTGCCAGAGTCCTGGGTGTTGGCACACTAGGAGTGTGTTGCCAGAGTCCTGGGTGTTTTCACACTAGGAGTGTGTTGCCAGAGTCCTGGGTGTTGGCACACTAGGAGTGTGTTGCCAGAGTCCTGGGTGTTTTCACACTAGGAGTGTGTTGCCAGAGTCGTGGGTGTTGGCACACTGGGAGTGTGTCGTGTGTTACCAGAGTCGTGGGTGTTGGCACACTGGGAGTGTGTCGTGTGTTACCAGAGTCCTGGGTGTTGGCACACTGGTAGTGTCGTGTGTTACTGGAGTCCTAGGTGTTGGCACACTGGGAGTGTGTCGTGTGTTACCAGAGTCCTAGGTGTTGGCACACTGACAAAGACTTTCACTGGAACTCAGGTATGAGCTGAGGTGCCTTCTTGACCAGTTAGGTGAGGCAGCGGTCTGGGAAGACGCAACCTGGCACTGTGATGACTCTAGGTGATTACCCCATCACCTGGCACTCTGCTTGCCTCTCCCTCTTAGAACACCCGCACAATGCATGTGCTCCCACACTGTAAGTCCTTCTTCTTCTTCTTCTTCTTCTTCTTCTTCTTCTTCTTCTTCTTCTTCTTCTTCTTCTTCTTCTTCTTCTTCTTCTTCTTCTTCTTCTTCTTCTTCTTCTTCTTCTTCTTCTTCTTCTTCTTCTTCTTCTTCTTCTTCTTCTTCTTCTTCTTCTTCTTCTTCTTCTTCTTCTTCTTCTTCTTCTTCTTCTTCTTCTTCTTCTTCTTCTTCTTCTTCTTCTTCTTCTTCTTCTTCTTCTTCTTCTTCTTCTTCTTCTTCTTCTTCTTCTTCTTCTTCTTCTTCTTCTTCTTCTTCTTCATCTTCTTCTTCTTCTTCTTCTGTGGAATGGGAGATAATAAGATTTAATGCAAGTAAGGTTAGCCACAATTGCTTTGAACAAGAGCCCTTCACCGGCATCAAGGGACTCCCATGTAATGGCTCCATGACTGACAGTAAACAAGGTCACATGCAGCCTTAATGAAGCTTGACTACTTGATAAGCTTAATAAACCCACTCAAGCTTATTCTTTCAGCATATATTCTCAAAATCCAAGAAGGGAGGCCTAACTCCCTTTCCTCACATTAAGAGCCCTTCCCCGGCACCTAGGCACTTCCTCCGTGAAGGGAACAAACACCTCTCATAGAATTTACATCCTGTCAATCATGATCCATAAGTTGACGGGATAATTGCTGAATTGATTCTTGCTCTTCTTCAGCTTCTCTCGGCACTTTTCTAGTATTTGTGCGGGTGGTGGGCGGTGGTAGGGTGGGCGGTGGGTGGTGCGGTGGGCGGTGGGTGGATGGTCAGGGTCTGAATTAAAAAAAAGGTCTACCTGACCGGCCAGGTACATGGAGCCAGGTGAATATTTCTTGACTGATAGTCGAGTGCCTGACTTGCCTTATGTCATGTTATTGTGTTGTGACTTGCCTTGTGTCATGTTATTGTGTTGTGACTTGCCTTGTTGTTATGTTATTGTGTTGTGACTTGCCTTGTTGTCATGTTATAGTGTTGTGACTTGCCTTGTGTCATGTTATAGTGTTGTGACTTGCCTTGTTGTCATGTTATTGAGTTGTGACTTGCCTTGTTGTCATGTTATTGTGTTGTGACTTGCCTTGTGTCATGTTATTGTGTTGTGACTTGCCTTGTTGTTATGTTATTGTGTTGTGACTTGCCTTGTTGTCATGTTATATTGTTGTGACTTGCCTTGTGTCATGTTATAGTGTTGTGACTTGCCTTGTTGTCATGTTATAGTGTTGTGACTTGCCTTGTTGTCATGTTATTGTGTTGTGACTTGCCTTCTTGTTATGTTATTGTGTTGTGACTTGCCTTGTTGTCATGTTATAGTGTTGTGACTTGCCTTGTGTCATGTTATAGTGTTGTGACTTGCCTTGTTATGTCATGTTATTGTGTTGTAACTTGCCTTGTTATGTCATGTTATTGTGTTGTGACTTGCCTTGTTATGTCATGTTATTGTGTTGTGACTTGCCTTGTTATGTCATGTTATTGTGTTGTGACTTGCCTTGTTATGTCATGTTATTGTGTTGTGACTTGCCTTGTTATGTCATGTTATTGTGTTGTGACTTGCCTTGTTATGTCATGTTATTGTGTTGTGACTTGCCTTGTTATGTCATGTTATTGTGTTGTGACTTGCCTTGTTATGTCATGTTATGTGTTGTGACTTGCCTTGTTGTCATGTTATGTGTTGTGACTTGCCTTATGTCATGTTATTGTG
>WNWK01037769.1:0-2500 GCA_009830355.1 Cherax destructor | reverse complement strand
CTTAAGATTCTCTTATTAACAGACATAAGAAGACGTCTTAAAATGCTCTTGTTAACAGACATAAGAATACGTCTTAAGATGCTCTTATTAACAGACATAAGAAGACGTCTTAAGATGCTCTTATTAACAGACATAAGAAGACGTCTTAAGATGCTCTTATTTAGAGACATAAGAAGACGTCTTAAGATGCTTTGAACAGACGTAAGAAGACGTCTTAAGATGTTCTTATTTAGAGACATAAGAAGACGTCTTAAGATGGCACTCATGTCAGGTCTGGCACTCATGTCAGCTCTGGAACTCATGAATGACCCATTTGTAATAATAACAATAATAATAATAAGAATAGAATAATAACAATAACAATAACAACAACAACAATAACAATAAAAGCAAGAATAAGAAAAACAACAAAAACAACTAAAAAGAAGACTAAGGAAAAAAGCAATAATAAAAACAAGAATAAGAAGAAAAAAAAACAGTAAGAAAAACAACAACAACTACAACTACCAGACGTCCTGAAAATGCGAAGGTGTTTGGAAAAACAATTTGGTTGTGCTGTTGCTGTGTTGTGCTGTGTTGTGCTGTGCTGTGCTGTGCTGTTGCTGTGATGTGCTGTTGCTGTCGCTGTGCTGCTTTGCTGTGTTGTGCTGCTGTGCTGTTCTGTGTTGTGCTGTGCTGTGTTGTGCTGTGCTGCGCTGTTGATGTGCTGTGTTGTGCTGTGCTGCTTGCTGTGTTGTGCTGCTGTGCTGTGCTGTGCTGCTGCACTGTGCTGCAATGTGCTGTGAACCAAATGGCAGAAAGTGCTTAGCTGTCTGCTTTCATTTGATGGTGATGGTTCTTACTTTGTTGAGAGAGTGAGAGAGAGAGAGTGAGAGAGAGAGAGTGAGAGAGAGAGAGTGAATGAGAGAGAGTGAATGAGAGAGAGTGAATGAGAGCGAGAGAGTGAGAGAGAGAGAATTATGTTTTCTTTCACGAAGACCGAAAATTCTCTGGGGTGGTAAAGGTTCCTGAAGACCACACTACAAGGTTCCAGTGCTTCACTCCAGCATCAAGACCACACTACAAGGTTCCAGTGCTTCACTGCAGCATCAAGACGACACTACAAGGTTCCTGTCCTTCACTCCAGCATCAAGATCTCACTACAAGGTTCCAGTGCTTCACTCCAGCATCAAGACCATACTACAAGGTTCCAGTGCTTCACTCCAGCATCAAGACCATACTACAAGGTTCCAGTGCTTCACTCCAGCATCAAGACCATACTACAAGGTTCCAGTGCTTCACTCCAGCATCAAGACCACACTACAAGGTTTCAGTGCTTCACTCCAACATCAAGACCACACTAAAAGGTTCCAGTGCTTCACTGTAGCATCAAGATGACACTACAAGGTTCCTGTCCTTCACTCCAGCATCAAGACCACACTACAAGGTTCCAGTGCTTCACTCCAGCATCAAGACAACACTACAAGGTTCCAGTGCTTCACACTAGCATCAAGACCATACTACAAGGTTCAAGTGCTTCACTCCAGCATCAAGACCATACTACAAGGTTCCAGTCTTTCACTCCAGCATCAAGACCACACTACAAGGTTCCAGTGCTTCACTCCAGCATCAAGACCACACTATAAGGTTCCAGTGCTTCACTCCAGCATCAAGACCACACTACAAGGTTCCAGTGCTTCACTCCAGCATCAAGACGCCACTACAAGGTTCCTGTCCTTCACTCGAGCATCAAGACCACACTACAAGGTTCCAGTGCTTCACTCCAGCATCAAGACGACACTACAAGGTTCCAGTGCTTCACACCAGCATCAAGACCACACTACAAGGTTCCAGTGCTTCACTCCAGCATCTAGACCACACTACAAGGATTCAGTGCTTCACTCCAACATCAAGACCACACTAAAAGGTTCCAGTGCTTCACTGTAGCATCAAGATGACACTACAAGGTTCCTGTCCTTTAGTCCAGCATCAAGACCACACTACAAGGTTCCAGTGCTTCACTCCAGCATCAAGACAACACTACAAGGTTCCAGTGTTTCACTCCAGCATCAAGACCATACTACAAGGTTCAAGTGCTTCACTCCACCATCAAGACCATACTACAAGGTTCCTGTCCTTCACTCCAGCATCAAGACCACACTACAAGGTTCCAGTGCTTCACTCCAGCATCAAGACAACACTACAAGGTTCCAGTGCTTCACTCCAGCATCAAGACCATACTACAAGGTTCAAGTGCTTCACTCCAGCATCAAGACCATACTACAAGGATCAAGTGCTTCACTCCAGCATCAAGACCACACTACAAGGTTCCAGTGCTTCACTCCAGCATCAAGACCATACTACAAGGTTCCAGTGCTTCACTCCAGCATCAAGACCACACTACAAGGTTCCAGTGCTTCACTACAGCATCAAGACCACACTACAAGGTTCCAGTGCTTCCCTCCAGCATCAAGACCACACTACAAGGTTCCAGTGCTTCACTCCAACATCAAGACCACAC
>WNWK01037768.1:0-18301 GCA_009830355.1 Cherax destructor | reverse complement strand
CAACTGGCTCTTCCACACTCCTACAAGATGTTATTCCTCCTGCCCTACACACAAATCACAGCTTCCTGTCTTCATCAACATTTAACAAATCCTCAAAATATTCTCTCCATCTTCCCGATACCTCTAACTCTCCATTTAATAACTCTCCTCTCCTATTTTTAACTGTCAAATCCATTTGTTCTCTAGGCTTCCTCAACTTATTAATCTCATTCCAAAACTTTTTCTTATTTTCAACAAAATTTGCTGATAACATCTCACCCACTCTCTCATCTGCTCTCTTTTACATTGCTTCACCACTCTTTTAACCTCTCTTTTTCTCTCCATATACTCTTCCCTCCTTGCATCACTTCTACTTTGTAAAACCTCTCATATGCTAACTTTTTCTCCCTTACTACTCTCTTTACATCATCATTCCACCAACGCTCCTCTTCCCTCCCGCACCCACTCGCCTGTAACCACAAACTTCTGCTGAACACTCTAACACTACATTTTTAAATCTACCCATACATTTTCGACCCCATTGCCTACACTCTCACTAGCCCATCTATCCTCCAATAGTTGTTTATATCTTACCCTAACTGCCTCCTCTTTTAGTTTATAAACCTTCACCTCTCTTTACTTACTGATTCTATTTTCCTTGTATCCCATCTACCTTTTACTCCCACTGTAGCTATAACTAGAAAGTGATCTGATATATCTGTAGCCCCTCTATAAACATGTACATCCTGAAGTCTACTCAACAGTCTTTTATCTACCAATACATAGTCCAACAAACTACTGTCATTACGCCTACATCATATCTTGTATACTTATTTATCCTCTTTTTCTTAAAATATGTATTACCTATAACTAAACCCTTTCTATACAAAGTTCAATCAAAGGGCTCCCATTATCATTTACACCTGGCTCCCCAAACTTACCTACTACACCCTCTCTGCATGTTTCTCCCACTTTAGCATTTAGGTCCCCTACCACAATTACTCTCTCATTTGGTTCAAAAGTTCCTATACATTCGCTTAACATTTCCCAAAATCTCTCTCTCCTCTACACTCCTCTCTTCTCCAGGTGCATACACTTATTATGACCCACTTTTCGCATCCACCCTTATTTTAATCCACATAATCCTTGAATTTACACATTTATATTCCCTCTTTTCCTTCCATAACTGATCCTTCAACATTATTGCTACCCCTTCCTTAGCTCTAACTCTCTCAGATACTCCTGACTTAATCCCATTTATTTATGTCTTTTTTCTGTCTCATAAACACGCTGGATAACAGGTATATCTAGCTACTTCTATTTACACTTTAGGTCACACTACACTGGCATACACATGCATATATATACATACACACATCTAGGTTTTTCTTCTTTTTCTAAATAGCTCTTGTTCTTTTTTTTTATTTTCTCTATTGTCCATGGGGAAGTGGAAAAGAATCTTTCCTCCGTAAGCCATGCGTGTCGTATGAGGCGACTAAGATGCCGGGAGCAATGGGCTAGTAACCCCTTCTCCTGTACAAATCCACTAAAAACAAGAAGAAGAAAAACTTTATAAAATTGGGTTGTCTGAATGTGCGTGGATGTAAAAGTGGATGATAAGAAAGAGATGATTGCTGATGTTATGGATGAAAAGAAGTTGGATGTCCTGGCCCTAAGCGAAACAAAGCTGAAGGGGGTAGGCGAGTTTCAGTGGGGAGAAATAAATGGGATTAAATTGTTATCTCACTCAATTAGTTGCATTGCTACAATTAATTGATACATATGTTCAACTTATATTCAAACTTTATAACTTAGATACGCAATTATACTTATTTTATAAATTGTCAACCATAACTTTTTACCATGTAGTCTAGAATAAAGTAGTCTTAAGAATGCCCGCAATGCACAGCATATTAGGGGCTTTTGGCATGTACATCTCATTAAGAAATATACTATCTTGTCTACCATGTATCATTGTACCATGTCACAATAAAGTATTATTATTATTATTATTATTATTATTATTATTATTATTATTATTATTATAATGACTCTGATACAAAGTGGCAGTTATAATGGTTGTTCTTGACTCTGATACAAAGTGGCAGTTATCATGGATGTTCTTGACTCTGATACCAAGTGGCAGTTATCATGGTTGTTCTTGACTCTGATACAAAGTGGCAGTTATCATGGTTGTTCTTGACTCTGATACAAAGTAATAATAATAATAATAATAATAATATCTTTATTTACTACAAGTACATGTACATGGTATACAGGCCTAGCTGACATCAGTGACATACTACTATATAGAAAGTCCCTTGTTATGCTGAGCATTTCGGGCAGATTAGGTCAGTGTCCTAGGATGCGACTCACACCAGTCGACTAACACCCAGGTACCCATTTTACTGATGGGGAACATAGACAACAGGTGTAAAGAAACACGCCCAATGTTTCTGCCCTGGCTGGGAATCGAACCCAGGCCCTCGCCTTGTGAAGCGAGAGCTTTAGCCACCAGACCACCAGTTGTTCTTGACTCTGATACCAAGTGGCAGTTATCATGGTTGTTCTTGACTCTGATACAAAGTGGCAGTTATCATGGTTGTTCTTGACTCTGATACAAAGTGGCAGTTATCATGGTTGTTCTTGACTCTGATACAAAGTGACAGTTATCATGGTTGTTCTTGACTCTGATACAAAGTGGCAGTTATCATGGTTGTTCTTGACTGATGACAATTCTTTAAGAAGATACTGAAGAGAAGTTGCAAAGGTTGGTGGAGTAATTTGGGAGTTAATGTAAAATAATGAAAATAAAAGTGAACTTAGAAAAGAAAAAAGTGATGAAAATATAAAAAATTATTGGCAATTGAAGATTGGTTATCAAACAGAAGGGAGTATGGAGGAAGTGAGTGCATTCAGATATTTGGGAGTGGCTATCAGACAGGAGGGAGGGAGTATGGAGGATGTGAGTGTATTCAGATATGTATTTGGGAGTGGACTTGTCGACAGATGAATCTATGCAAGACTATGGTAAATAAAGGCTAAAAAGTAGGTAGAATTGAGGATGCTGTGTAAAGAAAATTTATCTATAGATGCAAAAAAGATAAATGTATTAGATCACAAGTGTACCGTAGCTCGATTGCTAGCACACTCAGCTCACACACTAAGGTTCGGGTCGATCCCCAGTACGGGTGAAAACATTATATCATGTTTCCTTAAGACACCTGCTGTCCATGTTCACCTAGCAGTAAAATAGGTACCTGGGTGTTAGTCTATTGGTGTGGGTTGCATACTGGGACAAACTTGACCTAATTTACCCAAAATACTCTGCATAACAAGGGGCTTTCTATATGTAGTATGTCATTGATGTCAGCTACCTTGTACATGTACTTGTAGAAATAAAAGATTATTATTATATAAACCAGTGTGAGTGATGGGTTGTAAACATTGCAACATGAAGGCTGGAAGCAGAGATGTCAGGTTAATGTTGTGTTAAAGTGTCCTGCCACTTGTAAATACAGTTCTCTCTTCCACTTTCAAGATGGACTATTTTATCCACATTTTATCCACATTTTCGCGCGTCATGAGAATTATTCGAAAAAATATGAAATTGGGTTTTGTTTACAGAAAAATAGTATAAGTATTTGGCAATATTTTGGTGAAAACCCCATCATAATACGATGTTTCTAAACCAAATTATAGCTACTTGAAACATGTCTGGTGGCGACCCGCCTGGTAAATATATGCATAACTGCGAGGTGAATTTTTTATATATTTTTTTTATTGTTTTTTTAATTTTCTGTCTATTTTTCTTCATAATACACTAAATTTACCACTTAACATCATTACAGTGTAGGAGGGGCTTATATCAGAGGTGGGCGGAGCTTGCATGATGATGCACCACACCATTTATCGATTTTATCGAGGTCGTCAGTCTGACCGCCGCTCATAAAATATTTTATACTGACGCTATTATTGCTAATACCTTTTTTCTGCTTATATCATTTATTCATTAATGTTATTATGCATAAGATAAATAAGAAAAACTAATAAAAAAAAAAGCCAAAATAATATTATTTGTATAGTTTATACTGGAGGGTGGTGGTGGCTTTGAAGAAATGTTACCGACTATAAGAGAAGAGTTTTCTATGTTACCTCTGGTAGAACTAAAGAAAACGGTGTTTCATACACGGGAAACAATAAGAAATCACTTACATTGCAAAGAGAAGCCCAAAATAGTGCGATTTTCGTGAATTTTTTTTGTATTTTCTTGCGTAATTTGCTAGTCCGCGCGTTTACCCAAATATCTCGAAAGCAAGATTTTCGCCTATTGCTTTGAACTTTTACCATTAATAATGATTGGATTGAAATGATTTTCACAGACAATATAAAACAAAGTGTGTTTTAATTTTGGCTGAAGTACTTTTTGGAATATCTCAAATATTTTTGATTTTGTGGGGGGTAAAAGGCAGATATTTTGGGGACTGCCAAAAAAGCGTACCAAATTTATTTTTTTTAGAACAAAAATAAGGTATATTAGATTAATTGCATTCAGCCAACATTAGTTTTAGACGTATTCTAACAGTGGGGATTGTCGGAAGAGCCACTTATAGTGCCAATGTGTGCAAAACATGGTGCCATTTGTCAAAATCACTAAATATTTTTTTTCTCAGTTGTTTGTTGGCCAATCTTATTGAAACTTTGTCATTAATTGTAACTTATATGCTTCTAAACGTACACCAAAAATAAAAAAAATCGGACGAAAAATAAAGAAACATGATCAATTTGGCGGACTGGGCCCTTAAACTCTCATAATTACTTATGAGAGTTTTTATACCAACTCTCACTACATACACTCACTGTGTGCAGTTCTGTATTTTGTCAGGAATTCTTTCACTTCTTGTATAATACAACATTGGATTTTTCGACTAATAACTTTACCATTTCAGTTTTTTTAAATGTTTTAAACAGTATTTTCAAACTTTTTAGTATTTTGGAAACTTCTATTTGGAAAAAAAATTTGACCAGTGAAGAAAAACTCTATATAATTCCTAAATATTAAAGCTGAGTTACTGGACAAAGCACGTGTCTGTACCCCCATGCCCACAGGAAGGGCATCGGGTAAATAGGAAAGCTAAAAAAACTAGCAAATACAGTACTACTTTTGATAATGAACTGTAGTACCAAACTACTTCTAGGCCATTTTTTGAGTGCTATCCATTTGTTAAATTTCTTTGAAATGCTCCTTTTTTTTTTTAATTTAAATGCTGTAGTAATTTTTAAAAAATGAATCGACTTGAGAGGGTAGAGTACCAGCCATAATTCACATATCAGCAATCATTAGATTAGGGATAGGTTACTAGAGTAATCGTAGACAAGCACATAGGTCTTTCCTGACTCACGAACACATAGGTCTTACCTGACTCACGAACAATAGGTCTTACCTGACTCACAAACACATAGGTCTTACCTGACTGGCCGAGTGGGTTTAGCACTCGCCCTGCCATGGGTTCAAGTCCCACCTGTTTTATGATTTGCTAGGCCTTACCTGGCATAAATGAAATGTAAATTTTCTTGAACTCATGCCCTTCTTTCTTAAGACTTTTAAGACTTTCCAAATACATACTGTATTCCAACACACTTCATATCTTGAGTGCCATGTCCATATATATCACCATTTTCGTCTTTATGACTACTGAATGGGTCATATTTCCAGTGTTCTTGAGGGGAAAAAAGATATATAATCACCATTAATACATTTTACCATACTGACATCAGAGTTACAGAATAATGAGCATACACTGTACTCTTGACTGTCTCCATGCCTTCAAAAATTAAATAAATGACAAGAATTCCTTGAAGCCTAAGGGACATTCCTGTATGATGATTTGGGCATTTTTAATAATAATAAAAATCCTCTTCTGCTTAACCAGGCGCTTTCAATAACGTATACCAGTAATGTTAACTAACCTTATACGTATAGGAATAATTATTATTATTATTATAATTATTTTTATTATTATTATTATTAAAATGTTATGCAGACTTTATGAGTCAGGGCAATGCCACAAACAACATATAGAATTAGATTCCTCCATTGATGCCTTTGATAAAAAAGAACCTTAAATATCCAAAATAATATTTGTAGTAATTACTAAAGATAGAATAGTTCAGTTTTGAGCATTAACAAGAAAGTCAAGTAATAATTTGACATGTTTAATACACGTAATTAATTGGCAGTTACGTATTAAACTGCAGGATTTAAACAATATATTTAAAAAGAGTAATAGCGTTATTGTGTTTAGTGATATGTATAGTAATAATATTTATTTAAATAAAAACACCGATGATATCACCAGTTATTCAGTGTTCATAAAAATTATAGCTATTTTGAAGATTTAGTTATACAGTACATTGCCATAGGGCAGTGAGTAGTATAAAGGTGAATGAGTTCCAACACAGAGATGATGTCAGTGATCTTCAGAGAGGTAAATGTCCTGGGTACAAACACAAGGAAGAAGCTTATTAAGAGGTAATTACTTAATACTATTCGTCTCATAAACCGACAGTCACTAGTTTTAACATGATTACAACTGCATCAGAAATAATAAGACAGACCATTTTTTGGGCGTGCTATCACTACCATGGAGTGGTTATTACTTTTGGAAAAACACTCACACACACACAAAGGTATAGACGAGAGGTGGTATCTGACTTTTATTCTGACAGATGCTTCCTCTCTCCTAGCCGCAGGTGTTTTCTGTCTAATCTGTGTTCATCTCAGCAAGTGTTACTATATTTTATAATAAGTTCCTAAAGGTGAAACAAAGACCTTTCATACAAATATATTACCAATTGTATATTATTTATTCCTTTTCCTCCTCAAAACTAGTTTTCCAGAATGGGTTCAATCCCCACCTGTTCCATGGTTTGTTTGTTGTTATTACGATTTAGTGAGTCAGTTATGGTAAGGTCTTTGTATGACTGGCTGTGCTACCTACAACAGTTGCCAGAACTGCTCTGAGCTCAGTAGGATGGAATGTTATAAAGAAACACAAGGTCTTTATGCTTTTCTCTCTAGCTCTTGTCTGGGGGGATTTTTAACATACACATAAATACTAATGCTGCATTCATGTTGGAGGTGAGAGTCAGCATAACATACACATAAATGAAGAAAATATCAAAGTTGTTGTTGTAGGCTTTGAAGATAGGACCTACTCGGGAGTATCTCTCTATGGAAAAGTACCAGACTTATCTGACATCTTTCAAGCCATAACAATCTTGGATGGAAAAATTGACTAACTCAATCAGATGATGACAAATTATATTAAGCTAGTTAATCAGAAAGTTGTGATTGATCATAGAGGCGATCTCACAAGTGAAACAATCTCTACTGAATTTCAAACACTTTGTGATGGAGAAGCTAATGATCTTGGTTGCAGACATTGTCCAGGAATGTGCTGGTGGAATGCACAGAAATTATTAGAGAAAAGTTTATGAAAATTAAGAAGGTACAAGCTGTGTTATTTACTCTGAAGTTTGTTTAATATCTAATTCATACTCAGTGAAGAGGCAGTCTCATCAATATTTAGCCTAGTAAAGTAAACTTTGGAAGCATTTTCTAGGTTTGTTCTCATAGGAGATGAGAAATTTTTATGCCTGGATGTTTTGGTCTAGTTATTTATGAGGTCATTTGCTTTTTCAAGAGCAAAAGTATGAACAACAAGCCCCTGTCATGTGCCTTCAGCATTCTGTGTAGAGGGAGCATGGACACAGGAATCTCTCTCATAGTAGGCATAAGGCCTTTAAAGACATGGGGAGACTGAAACAAATTACTTTACAATAAGTCAAGGCAGGGCAGAGCAAAATTCAGTTTCCAAAATCATGAGTGAAGCTCTTAACATAAACATAATATAAGACAGGAGTAGCTGAGAATACTTACAGTGGAGTCGGGAGTGGTCAGTCAAGTGAAAACACCTCTGGCCGGAGCCACACACTTCACCTCTCACCGGGTGGAAAAAGGAAGGGGGATAGCTAGACACTCACACTACCTTGACAAGCAAACTACCACACAACGATCACTATACAGACATTCACACTTTCATTACTCCTATCTATGGACTTTTCCCTCACAGTCATGAATTGATACGCATATAAAGAGAAGTGGGTGGCTTAGGTCAGTGTTTTCAGTTTATATTCATGGGAAAAAAGGATCCAGAACATAAATTTATTAAGTTTTAATACTTTTTGAAGAACAGGTGTGTGTGTGTGTGTGTGTTTGTGTGTGTTTGTGTGTGTTTGTGTGTGTTTGTGTGTGTTTGTGTGTGTGTGTGTGTGTGTGTGTGTGTTTGTGTGTTTGTGTGTTTGTGTGTTGTGTGTGTTTGTGTGTACTCACCTAATTGTTGTTTCTGTGTACTCACCTAATTGTGGGTTCTGTGTACTCACCTAATTGTGGTTTCTGTGTACTCACCTAATTGTGGTTTCAGGGGTCGAGACTCAGCTCCTGGCCCCGCCTCATCACTGATCGCTACTAGGTCCTCTCTCTCCCTGCTCCATGAACTTTATCAATACCTCGTCTTAAAGCTATGTTTGCTTTCTGCCTCCACTACATCACTTGCTAGACTATTCCACTTCCTGACTACTCTATGACTGAAGAAATACTTACTAGCATCCCTTTGACACGTCTGAGTTTTCAACTTCCAATTGTGACCCCTTGTTTCTGTGTCCTCTCTCTGTAACATTCTGTCTCTGTCCACCTTATCTATTTCACGCTGTATTTTGTATGTCGTTATCATGTCTCCCCTAACCCTCCTGTCCTCCAGTGTCGTCAGGCCGATTTCCCTTAACCTTTCTTCGTAGGATATTCCACTTAGCTCCGTAACTAGCCTTGTTGCAAACCTTTGCACTTTCTCTAATTTCCTGTCGTGCTTTACTAGGTGTGGGTTTCAAACTGGTGCTGCATACTTCATTATGGGCCTGACGCATATGGTGTACAGTGTCTTGAAAGATTCCTTACTAATGTATCGGAACGCTATTCTCAGGTTTGCCATGCGCTCATATGCTGCAGCAGTTATCTGGTTGATGTGTGCTTCCGGAGACGTGTTCGGTGTTATACTTACCCCAAGATCTTTCCCCTTGAGTGATGTTTGCAGTTTTTGGCCACCTAGCCTATACTCTGTCTACGGTCTTCTTTGCCCTTCCCCGATCTTCATGACTTTGCATTTGGCGGGGTTAAATTCGAGAAGCCAGTTGCTGGAACACGTGTCCAGCCTGTCCTGGTCTCCTTGTAGTCCTGCCTGATCCTCATCTGATTTAATTCTCCTCATTAACTTCACATCGTCTGCGAACAGGGACACTTCTGAGTCTATCCCTTCCATCATGTCATTCACATATACCAAAAATAGCAGTGGTCCTAGGACTGACCACTGTGGAACACCGCTCGTCACAGGCGCCCACTGTGATACCTCATCACGTACCATGACTCGTTGCCTCCCTGTCAGGTATTCTCTGATCCATTTCAGTGCCCTTCCTGTTATACGTGCCTGATCCTCTAGCTTGTGCACTAATCTCTTGTGATGAACTGTGTCGAAGGTCTTCTTGCAGTCCAGGAAAATGCAATCAACTCACCCCTCTCTCTCGTGTCTTACTTTTCTTACTTTGTCATAAAACTCCAGAAGGTTTGTGACACAGGATTTGCCTTCCATGAATCCGTGCTGGTTGTCTTTTATAATCGTGTTCCGTTCCAGGTGCTCCACAACTCTCCTCCTGATAATCTTCTCCATTACTTTCCATACTATACACGTCAGTGACACTGGTCTGTAGTTTAGTGCCTCTTTTCTGTCTCCTTTCTTAAAAATGGGGACTACATTAGCCGTCTTCCATACTTCATTTAGTGGCCCAGTTTCAAGGGATGTGTTGAAGATTGTGGTTAGTGGCCCACATCGTCTCTGCTCCTTCTCTAAGGACCCACGGGGAGATGTCCGGTCCCATCGCCATTGAGGTATCAATGTCATTTAGCAGCTTCTTCACCTCCTCAGTTGTGTGTATGTCATCCAACACTTGTTGGTATATTCCTTGTTAGTGTCCACTTCTGTGCTGTCTTCGTAAAGTCCTTCCTGTCTCTACTGTAAATACTTCCTTAAATCTCGTGTTGAGCTCCTCACATTCCTCTTGATCATTTCTTGTGAGATCCCCACCTTCTTTCTTCAGCCTGATCACCTTGTCTTTGACTGTTTTCTTCCTCCTAATGTGGCTATACAGCAGTTTTGGGTCAGACTTGACTTTCGATGCTATGTTGTTTTCATACTGTTGCTGGGCCACCCTCCTTATCTGTGTATCCTCGTTTCTGGCTCTTTGACTAATCTCCTTATTTTCCTGGGTCCTTTGCCTTCTGTACTTTTTCCATTCTCTAGTGCACTTAGTTTTTGCCTCCCTACACCTTTGGGTAAACCAAGGGCTCAATCTGGTCTTCCCATTATTTCTGTTGCCCTTGGGAACAAACCTTTCCTCTGCCTCCTTGCATTTTGTTGTTTCGTATTCCATCATTTCGTTTACTGACTTTCCTACCAATTCTCTGTCCCACTGAACCTCCTGCAGGAAGTTCTTCATTCCTGTGTAATCCCCCCGTTTGTAGTTTGGCTTTTCCCATTCAACTCCTGTTACCCTCTCAACTTGTAACTCTACTATATATTCAAAGCTCAGAACCACGTGATCACTAGCTCCAAGGGGCCTCTCATATGTGATGTCCTCAATGTCTGAACTGCTCAGGGTGAACACGAGGTCCAGTCTTGCTGGTTCATCCTCCCCTCTCTCTGGTAGTGTCCCTAACATGTTGATGCATGAGGTTTTCTAGTACCACATCCATCATCTTGGCTCTCCATGTTTCGGGACCTCCATGTGACTCCAGGTTTTCCCAATCGATCTCCCTGTGGTTGAAATCGCCCATAACCAGTAACTTTGCTCTGCTTGAGTGAGCTCTTCTTGCCACCTCAGCCAGTGTGTCCACCAATGCTCTGTTGCTCTCTTCGTATTCCTCTCTTGGCCTCCTTCAGTTCTGTGGTGAGTTATACATCACTGCAATGACTACCTTATGTTCCCCAGACTGAATTGTACCTATTATGTAGTCCCTTTCTCTAATCTCTTCCATTCTTTCAATTTCCTCAAATCCCCATCGGTTTTTAATGAGCAATGCAACCCTCCTCCCCTCTGCTCCTTCTATCATCCCTCAGGCTCTGATATCCCGGTGGGAAGATTGCGTCTGTTATTGTCTCAGTGAGTTTCGTATCTGTGACTGCTAAGATATCTGGGGACGTCTCATTGATTCTTTCATGCTACTCCTCATATTTATTCATTATTGCAACTGCGTTTGTGTACCAAACCTTCAAATTCTTTTCTAAAACTGTGGTCCTGTGAGAATATTGGGGATTGGGGGGCGGAAGCCCTGGCAGGGGCCTATGGTGGGTTGCTTTGGGGGGTTTGTGATGTGGGTTTTGGTTTAGATTGTTCAGTTGCATTGGGGTTGTCTTGGTTGGAGTCCTTCTGTGGGTGTTTCTGGAGGAGGGTGTGTTTGCTCTTCCACCTGGGTCTGTGTTCTTCTGCTCGTCTTCGTCATTGCCTCTCGTTCCTCCTTTCTTCTGTGTGTGTGTGTGTGTGTGTGTGTGTGTGTGTGTGTGTGTGTGTGTGTGTGTGTGTGTGTGTGTGTGTGTGTGTGTTGTCTTTACTGATATCCACTCACCTATACATGGTTACAGAGGTCGATTCACACATCCTGGCTCCACAAGAAGCTGTGAATCGAACCCTGTAACCACTCAGTCACTGCAACCACTAACAACCTTATGCTCACTACACATCATTAAATTACCTTAGCTTCACTATACTACACATTATACAACTAACTTATCTTCACAACACATCACTCAACTACCTTATCTTCACTACATTACACAACACTCAACTATCTTCACTACATTACACAACACTCAACTATCTTCACTACATTACACAACACTCAACTATCATCACTACATTATCACACAATCACTCATTACTACATCACTACTTCACAAAACTCACTATCTTCACTACATTACATCAAACTCAACTATCATCACTACATTACACAACACTCAACTATCATACTACATTACACAACACTCAACTATCTCATACTTACACAACACTCAACTATCTTCACTACATTACACAACACTCAATCTATCATTACTTCACATTACACACACTCAAATATCATTCACTACTTACTACAATACTCAACTATCTTCACTACATTACACAACACTCAATCTATCATTATACATTACACAACACTTCAATATCATATACATTTACAACACTTCAATATCTCATACATTACACAATACTCAACTATCTCACTACATTACACAAACTCAACTATTTTCACTTACATTACACAAACTCACTATTTCACTACATTACACATATTTCAATATCACTACTATTACACAACACTCAACTATCATCATATTACACAACACTAAATCTATCTTACTAATTACACAACACTCAACTATCATCACTACATTACACAACACTCAACTATCTTCACTACATTACACAATACTCAACTATCTCACTCATTACACAACACTTCACATTATTCTCATATTACATTATACACACATTCAACTATCATACTACATTAACAACACTTCATCTATCATTACTATTACAAACTCAACTTCATTCATACATTACACAACACTCACTATCATCACTACATTACACAAACTCAACTATCTTCATAATTACAAACACTCACTATCATCATACATTACACAACTACTATCTATCATTACACTTACATTACACAACACTCAACTATCATTCATTATACACTATTACACAACTCAACTATCTATCATACATACTACATTACACATACACTCAACTATCATTTACTATTACACAAACTCAACTATCATCACTACATTACACAACACTCAACTATCATTCACTATTACACAACACTCACTCATTTTACTATTACAAACACTCAACTATCTCACTACATTACACAACACTCAACTATCTTCACTACATTACACAACACTCAACTATTTACTACATTACACAACATTTCACTATCATTCACTACTTATACAACACTTCACTATCTTATACATATACACAACACTTCAATCATATACATTACAACACATCTAACTATTCATCTACATTACACAATACTATCATACTCACTACATTACACAATACTATCAATTTCACTACATTACACAACACTCAACTATCATCATACATTACACAACACTCACTATACTATCACTACATTACACAACTACTTCAACATAATTCATCTACATTACACAATACTCACATCATCTACTACATTACACATATCAATACATCATCATATCATTCACTACATTACACAACATTTCAACTATCTCACTACATTACACAACACTCAACTATCATCACTACTTACAACAACACTCAACTATCTTCATACTTACACATTATCATTACACAACACTCAACTATCATAACAATACTACTATTACAACACTTCATCATATACTCACTTATCATTACACAAACTCAATATCATTACTACATTACACAACACTCATCTATCTACTACATTACACAACACTCAACTATCTCACTACATTTACACAACACTCAATCTATCTTCAACTACTATTTACACAACACTCAACTATCATTCTACTACATTATACTACAACACTCAACTATCACTTACATTACACAACACTTCAATCTATCATCACTACATTACACAACACTTCAACTATCATCACTAATTACACAACATTTCAACTATCATCTACTACATTACAAACACTCAACTATCATCACTATTACAATCTCACTATTACTACTTCAACATCATCACTAATAACAACACTTCAACTATCATATACATTAACAACACTCATCTATCTTCACTACATTACACAACATTTCAATCTATCTATTACTACATAACAATTCAACATCATTTACATACATAACAACTATTTTCACTTATTACATTACACAACACTCAACTTATCATACTACATTACACATACCTTCACTTCATTCATACATTAAAACTCTATCACACATACACAACATATATTCATTACTTACACAACACTCTCTATACTATTACATCATTATACATTACACAACACTCATCTATCTTCACTACATTACACAACACTCATCTATCTTCACTACATTACACAACACTCATCTATCTTCACTACATTACACAACACTCAACTATCTTCACTACATTACACAACACTCATCTATCTTCACTACATTACACAACACTCAACTATCTTCACTACATTACACAACACTCAACTATCTTCACTACATTACACAACACTCATCTATCATCACTACATTACACAACACTCAACTATCATCATTACATTACACAACACTCAACTATCATCACTACACTACATATTACTGAACTATCCTATCTGCACTACACATCATTGAACTATCTTATCTTCACTATACTACTCTTCACTGTTTATGTATAAATTCTAAACTACATTCATGTATCCTATCTTCAGTACCAAAATCTTTCCACTGTTCACTTCTAATCACGAGTTATGAATCCATCCCAACAAACATAACTACGTTAGTGTAACTGTCCACTGCATGCACGCACGCACGCGCGCACACTATAATTCCATCCTAACTATATTTATGATTACTTTTCCATACTTCTCTCTATATAATCCTCTCTGTCAACATCTTAACTATATTTATTTGTCATCACTTTTTCGGAGTATATTAGTAAGACTCCACATATTTCTATAACGATAAACTTTGAGCCTCGAGGTTAAAATTAGTTGCTTCTTTACCCAGAGAATTTAAAGCGAAACAATGGCTGGTGTTAGTGAGAAGCGTCGTCGCTCTTCCTCCCCATCTGGACCTGCTAGCAAAAGGGTAAAAGTTTGCAATGGTGAGGCTGGCGGCTCACAACACCGTCCTCGCAAGCCTAAGAAAAGCTTCCGGAAATTTTCATGGCCTCGGATTTCACTTAAGAGTGAACTTGGCAAAGGAGCTTTCGCTAAGACACACAGAGCCCAGGTGACGATGAATGATGGCTCCGTCGTCATTGCTGCTGTAAAAGTCTTCGAAACCCAGCAGTACGACATGACGGAATCTCGCCTCCTGAAGGCTGCTGCAGGAGCTGGAGGAGCCCCAAAATTTTTCGGGATTTCTAAAGGACTTCCTTCAGCTATCATCATGGAACTCTGCCCAGGACAACCCCTTGATAAGTTCTTCGATGGCAACCCAGTTGATGAATGCAAGAAAGCTTACGAAGCTGTGAAAAGTGCCGTCCAAGATTTTCACACTAAGGGTTTCGCACACCAAGATCTACATCCTGGCAACGTTCTCATCGAAACAGTTGAAAACAAATACGTTGCTCATTTAATAGACCTGGGATAGTCCCGCAAGCTTGGTCAGGACCCATCAATGGATAAATCATATATGGAACAAGACATTGAAGATCTGGAGAACCTTCTTACATATCTACCATCCGTGTGAAGTACAGGTTATTTACATTATGTGTTGTTTTATTTTTTAAGGAAATGAATAATTAATTTTTGAAGGAAATGAATAATTATATTTTTAAGGAAATGAATCTTTATTTTTTTAAGGAAATGAATAATTATATTTTTAAGAAAATGAATAATTATTTTTTTTAAGATAATGAATATTTTTTTTTACAAAATTGAATAATTATTGTTTAAGGAAATGAATAATTATTTTTTTAATAAAATTAATTATTTCAGTTATAAGTGCCTTAAAAAAAAGACACTGGTAAATTTATCGTAAAAATCATGATTTATCCTAGATGAAGACTCAAGTCTAAAGAGAACTTAGTTAATGGTCAGTTAGACCATTAATGCATTACTTCCATACTGAACGGGAGCTGAACCCTAATTAAAAAGACCATTTTTTGTTGGTTTTGTAATAAATGACCCTTAAATTCGAATCAAAGAAAATCAGTGTTTCTTAATGAGGCAAAACAAAGTTATAAACGAAAATTTCAGAGCTCAGAGAACTACGGTTTTAATTGATATTTTCCATGAATGTCAAAACAGAGTTAGAATATTTAAATCACAATATCTTGGAAAAACCTGTAGATATTTTTTTTTACATGCGAACATTTTGCAACATGTTTCCAGGAAGAAATGCAGCAACTGGAATCATTAGCTACTAGGCAAAGGGAAGAAGATAAGGAGGGAAGGAAAGTACAGAAGAAAATATAAATGTGTAAGGGAAGGAGAGAGAAAGATTGACGATACATAAGCTTCTCTTTTTATTGTGTCCTGTATAGGTCAAACAGCTAATCACAATAGAGAACATGAGTTCAGCAGTTACAAAGACTTGGTCTAAATGTTCCATTTCAACATGGTAGAATAGAAGGCCACTGACCCATTTATTAATTGAACTTAAAATTTATGAAAAAAAAAACTCAGTCTACTCCACCTGTCAAAGAAAATCATCTTATGATTGTCCAACTATTTAGATACATGTATGTAGATGAATGGTTCAGAGAACCGACAAGTTATAAATTAGACACATATGCAACACTTGGGTATCTTTATTGAGGAAATGTTTCGCCACACAGTGGCTTCATCAGTCCAATACAAAGTAGAAAGGTGAAAGGAGAGGAGGAGCTTGAGTTAATCAGTCACTCGGCCAGGAGTCGATGTGTTCAGTCCATCAATCTTGTAGAAAGTACAGCACAGGGCAGTAGACGTGGCTTATATACTGTAGACAGGTGAGGCGAAGCAGCAGGAGGCGGGGTCATAGTGGTACCATCCACTAGTCGAAGTAGGTCTTCGTCCAAAGGTTGGACACATGTTGAAGAATTCGTTTGTATCAAGATCCCAAGATGTTGCTGTGTCAGACAGTATATAAGCCACCTCTACGGCCCTGTGCTGTACTTTCTACAAGATTGATGGACTGAACACATCGACTCCAGGTCGAGGGACCTCCTTCCACTACCTTTGGACGAAGACCTACTTCCACTACTTTTGGACGAAGACCTACTTCCACTACCTTTGGACGAAGACCTACTTCCACTACCTATGGACGAAGACCTACTTCCACTACCTCTGGACGAAGACATACTTCCATTACCTTTGGACGAAAACCTACTTCCACTACCTTTGGACGAAGAACTACTTCCAATACCTCTGAACGAAGACCTACTTCCACTACCTTTGGACGAAGACCTACTTCCACTACCTTTGGACGAAGACCTACTTCCACTACCTCTGGACGAAGACCTACTTCCACTACCTCTGACGAAGACCTACTTCCACTACCTCTGGACGAAGACCTACTTCCACTACCTCTGACGAAGACCTACTTCCACTACCTCTGGACGAAGACCTACTTCCACTACCTCTGGACGAAGACCTACTTCCACTACCTCTGGACGAAGACCTACTTCCACTACCTCTTGACGAAGACCTACTTCCACTACCTCTTGACGAAGGCCTACTTCCACTACCTCTTGACGAAGGCCTACTTCCACTACCTCTTGACGAAGGCCTACTTCCACTACCTCTTGACGAAGGCCTACTTCCACTACCTCTGGACGAAGACCTACTTCCACTACCTCTGGACGAAGACCTACTTCCACTACCTCTGGACGAAGAATCCTACTTGCGACACTACCTCTGACGAAGACCTACTTCCACTACCTCTGACGAAGACCTACTTCCACTACCTCTGGACGAAGACCTACTTCCTACCTCTGAGAAGACCTACTTCCACTACCTTGACGAAGACCTACTTCCACTACCTTGACGAAGACTACTTCCAGTACCTCTGGTCGAAGACCTACTTCCAGTACCTCTGGTCGAAGACCTACTTCCAGTACCTCTGGTCGAAGACCTACTTCCAGTACCTCTGGTCGAAGACCTACTTCCAGTACCTCTGGTCGAAGACCTACTTCCAGTACCTCTGGTCGAAGACCTACTTCCACTAGTGCATGGTCCTTACTTTGATGCCGCCGCCTCCTGCCTCGACTCACCTGATTACAGTATGTCCGTCACTTCTCCGGCCATATGCCGTACTTTTTACAAGACTAATTGACTGAACACTTCGATTCCAGGCTCAGGGACTGATTACCTCAAACTCCTCCTCTCCTTACACCTTTCTGCTTTGCATTGGACTGATGAAGCCACTGTGTGGCGAAACGTTTCCTCAATAATGATTCCATATCTTGCACAAGTGTCTAATTCTTCAGCATCTTTTGACTGAT
>WNWK01037767.1:0-18301 GCA_009830355.1 Cherax destructor | reverse complement strand
TGCTATTTTTTTCTCCCCCCTTTGTGGAGTGGGGCTATGTCTATTGTTTTTAGTAACTGGGGGACGACCCCAGTGTCCATGCCCTCTCCATAGGATGTCAAAAGCACGTGATAGAGACTTTTTTGCAGTTCTTGATGAACACGGAGTTCCATGAGTCAGGGCCTGGAGCGGAGTGCATGGGCATTCATTTATCCCCTTTTTCGAAGTCTTTTGGCGTCAGGGTAATGTCAGACAGGTTTGCGTCTACCAAGTTCTGTGGCACTTTCAAAAAAAAATTCATTTAGGTCTTCGATTTTTCATTTTGGGTTAGCGGCTCGCAAAAAATTTTGGAATCATACTGGGACTTTAGTAGCTCACTCATTTTCTTGCTGTCATCTGTGTAGGACCCATCCCGTTTAAGTGGGGGGCCCAATACGGGATGTTGTTCTTGACTTTGATTTGGCATAAGAAAAGAAATATTTTGGGGTTTCTTTCAATTTCATTTATTTTTTTAGTTTTTCCCCAAGGTTTTTGATTTCTGTAAGATTCCTTTAGTTTTAGTTCGATGTTTGCTATTTCTCTGACCAGTGTCTCCTACGTATTTCAGATATATTGGCCTCTTGTAGGCCTTATTCTTTGCCTTTGCCTGTATGGGGAGTGCCATATAGGTTGGGAATTCGGGAGTAGGTGGGGTTGGCGTAAATTGTACCTATTACCTAGCATGGGAGTAGGCCTACTGTAGTGTTCCCTTTTTTCCCCTTTTTTAAAGGTTCCCGAACAACGGAGCTGTGGGTGGGGACGTTGGACTGGGGATGCTGCTGGCAGTAACAGCCTGGATGATCACACCTTGATACACCAGGGGGCTGGGAGGGGGGGCGTGAGGCGTTGGCCCCCACCAAAAAAACTTCAAGTGAACTACCAGCAGGTTATCTGTAGATGGTTCAGTCCTGTAGACTACTGTAGATGGTTCAGTCCTGTAGACTACTGTTGTGGAAAATATTGGTATTTTCCGAAAGTTGTAATTGATAAACTTTCCAATATGAATAGATATCATTGCTGTGTTGTTGTTGGCTTAACATTAACTGAAAAGAACCAACGAATTCACACGCATGCGCGAGATGCCTGGGCAGCTGGGCAGGAGGCGGCATAGGGGGAATAGGCAGAGAGTGAACTGGGGGCCTACCGACCCGATCAGGTGATGGGATGGCCTGTCGATTTGGAGATTCCGCCCACCAAATCGGATTTAATACCTCCTTTCTAATGTGGAGGAATATCCAGTGACGGGGGGAATATCAAGTGGGACAATCGGTCCAGGAGGTCCAGTAATAGGACAATAATTGTGAAATAAGGTGGGCCGCGGAGTGACGCGGTCATAGGCCTATTTGAACTGAGTGAAATGACCATACGCAGGATAAAGTCGTAACCCTGATGTTGGGAGTTCATCTTAGAAGAGACTGTAATATATTCGATGAACTGTGGGAAATGGTGAATATAGTGAAACCGAGTTGTAAATAATCAGGGGTTGATTGTATCGACGGGTCTGCTTGGTACGCCATACCCCGACCGCCATATTGGATGGATTGAAATGAACTAACATATCGCAAGTTATCTACTCGAAATTCAAGTATCGAGACTGTGAATGTGTATAAACTAGTGGGGCATTAAGCCAGGATACACGTAATATGTAAAGTTATACGTATAAACAGTACAAACGGTCGGATTAGTGCGAGGATCTGATTCGCTACCCCGACCAACCACATGTTAACGAACGCTCGGTCTAGGCGTATAAGAGTGCCGGAAATTAACCTTCCTTGACTCGACGAGACAGCTAATACCATCGCGATCGAATCAGATCGGCAGGAGGACCCAACAACGGAACGACTCCTCATCTAAAGCTAAGTACTCTGTTGTCGACTTTGTTATTGGCCAATGATATTGTTACGAGTAGATGTACTTTAGCTAGGTCAACGATCTACGATACACCGCTATGATGCTGTTAATTAGGTGAGTGTTGGTCATAATAATTTAACTGTCTGTTCTCTATCTCTTCTCCGTGTGATCAGTTGTTCAACAACCTATACAGTCCACTTAAATTTAACGTAATATAGCTATAATAAATGATCTTCTCAAATTTATTTATACTGGTCTAGAGTGCAGTGGGCTAACGAGAATATTGAAGGTACCCCCTCGGTGCGGCCAGGAGCGGGTAAAGTTCTCACATACCTTAAAGGGAATGACTGCGGTAAAATTTATACGAGTCGGTCATCTCCCTGGGAGTTTGTTTATTGCTAGTGGCGGTGTCCCAGATAGACTTCTCTCACAATTCCCCACAACTGTAGATGGTCCAGACCTGTAGAATACTGTGTCACGTGGGTATTGGGAGAGCAAATATGGTTGAAGTAAACTCACGGATGGATGGTGAAGTAGGTATATTACGTGAGAGAGGAATAGTAACCCAGCCACCTCCTTTCAGTCGTAGGTCTATAGCGGGAGTGAGGACAATGCCCGGGTGGACGCCTCTCACATGAGCGGGTATTGTGACGTCATAAGATTCAAGGGATCTTAAATCTAAAGGCTGGTCTTACATCATATACTACACAAGTATAGTACAATTAGTTCATATACTACACAAGTATAGTACAATTAGTTCATATACTACACAAGTATAATACATATGGTATATATGACAACTGTAGATGGTTCAATCCTGTAGATGGTCCAGACCTGTAGATGGTTCAGTCCTCTAGACTACTGTAAATGGTCCAGATCTGTAGACTACTGTAGATGGTCCAGACCTGTAGAATACTGTAGATGGTCCAGACCTGTAGACTACTGTAGATGGTTCAAACCTGTAGACTACTGTAGACTACTGTAAATGGTCCAGATCTGTAGACTACTGTAGATGGTTCAAACCTGTAGACTACTATAGATGGCTCAAGGTGTCATTGTCGCCCGGCGGTCGTAATGAACGACTGTAAGTGAATAAAGAGAATATGGCCGGGGATGGAGCTTGAACCACGGTCTTGAGACTGGCAGGTCCACCATTATACCACTGAGCTGCAGAGCTTCTAATAGGAAAGCTCCACAGATGGCACTGCTGTGTAATGTTCCAGGATCACGGTTCAAACCCCCGTTCATCCTTCTCTTTATTCATTTACAGTCTTTCATTACGACTAAAATGGAGTTCATAGACTATGGCTTTGAGGGAGGTGAGGATATATTTATGTGAAGGTTACTGGAGATGTGATAAAGAACATATGGGTCAAGATAGTGGCCTGTGACGCAGACATGACATAGTAATGCTGTCTGTGAAAATTTCCTATGAGAAGTTCCTTGGCACACCAAATCAGAAATCACTCCCTAGGAAAGTAAAAGACTGGACAGGCGATGCAAAATACCCCCAATGAAAAGTAGGAAGCCATTGGTACATAAGAGAAAACACCATACGTGTCAGGGGCCCAAGACTGTTCAACAGCCTCCCACCATGCATTTTGGGAATTAAAAACATAAGAAAGGAGGAACACTACAGCAGGCCTGTTAGCCCATACTAGGCAAGTCCTTCACAATCCATCCCACTAACAGAATATTTGCTCAGCCCAATTTTCAATGCTACCCAAGAAATAAGCTTTGATAATTCTATTTACTCATGTGCGAGTCCCACTCAAATCCAACCCCTCTCACTCATGAATTTATCCAACCTAAATTTGAAACTACCCAAGGTCCTAGCTTCAATAACCCTACTAGGCAGACTGTTCCACTCATCAACTACCCTATTTCCAAACCAATACTTTCCTATCCTTTCTAAATCTAAACTTATCTAATTTGAATCCATTATTGCGGGTTCTCTCTTGGAGAGATATCCTCAAGACCTTATTTATATCCCCTTTGTTAATACCCATTTTCCACTTGTATACCTCGATCATGTCTCCCCTCATTCTTCGTCTTACAAGTGAATGTAATTTAAGGGTCTTCAATCTTTCTTCACAAGGAAGATTTCTAATGCTATGTATTAATTTAGTCATTCTACGCTGAATGTTTTCTAACAATTTATGTCCATTCTGTAATATGGAGACCAGAACTGAGCTGCGTAATCAAGGTGAGGCCTTATTGAATAACCAACACCAAACTCATTGATACTTACAATTTTGTAATTTAAACTTAGTAGTTTATCTATATTTGTAATTTTACTGTACTTTATTTCATTCTAGCCTAATACATAACCATTACCAAACTCATTGGTGCTACATTGTTATAAGTAATTTTATCTTATTAGTTTATATCTAATTACCTTCTAGCTTATTAAATAACCAACACCAAACTCATTGGTGCTACTCAATTTTGTAACTTAAAATTAATAGATTAACTAAATTTGTAATTTTTACTGTACTTTATTTCATTCTAGCTTAATACATAACCAATACCAAACTCATTGGTGCTACATTGTTATTAGTAATTAATCTTATTAGTTTATACTAAATTTTTTTATTTTACTGTCTATATTTCATTCTAGCTTAAAAATAACCAATACCAAACTCATTGGTTACATTTTTGATAATTATATCTCGATATCTTTTTTTATTTTCATACAGCTTAATACATACTCAATACCAAGACCACTATGTTTATTTGTTACTATACTCTATTTGACCAATGTGCATTAGTTATATACTTACCAAAACATCCCCTTACAACAGATATCAGTACTATAACTCACCACACTATACATGATATAACAAAATCACTATTTAACCTAAATGATGAATGATCACGTCGACCCTGATCTAAACCTATTTAATCGAACACCTATTCAAAATTTACTAGAAAATAACTGCCTCTACTACACAGCATCACAAGCCCACACTGTCCTAAACACTACTAAAAGTATAACAGTTCTTAACTACAATGTCCGATCCTTAAGCAAACACTATGATGACCTCCTTCCCTCCTTGGTTCCCTAAAAACAACCTTCACATGTATTGTCCTTACTGAAACCTGGCTTAAGCAGGATACAATAGATATCTACTGCTGCCAGGATACACAGCAATACACAACTGCAGACCACATCAAGCGGGGGGAGGTATTGCAATCTATTACTCTAATGAAATATCCTGCTGTGACACCAATTGCTATAATGATGAATATGGAGAATATATTTTTGCTAAATTTACTGCACAAAACCTTAAGACTCCCATAACCATCGGGGCCATTTACCGGATGCCTCATACAAACATCCCAACTTTTAGCGATCAACTAAAAACGCAAATAACAAACAACCAATTGAACAAACACCATCTTATCTTAGCTGGAGACTTCAACATCAACCTTGGCCTACCAGATGACCAGCCAGTAACCGATTTCATCAACAATATGAACAACACACTTCTCATACCAACAATAACCAAACCAACTAGACTTACCGATACGAGTGCAACCATAATCGACCATATATGGACCAATATCCTAGCCCCCCTTAAATCGGGGATAATAACAGACAGCACCACAGACCACTACCCCACCTTCCTCTTAACAAACATTAGTAAACCGCCCCTAGAATACACCAAAGTTTCATTCCGACTCCATGACCAAGCTTCAATAAATAACTTCACAACAGAGCTAGACACAGTTGACTGGGCTAAGAATTCCCAAATGCCAAGGGTATCGATGAGTGGACAGACACCTTTCTTAATAAATTACATAGACTATACAACAAACATTGTCCTATAAAAATGAAACAGATTACGAATAAACGGTTAGGCTGCCCATGGCTAACTAACAACTTACTAAAATCCATTAACAAGAAACATCAATATGAGAAGCAATATAGACGGGGATTCATACATAAGGAGTTTGTTAAACACTATTCATCAGTTCTCACCAAACTAATAAAAAAGCCAAACAATTGTACTACTCCAGCAGATTCACTGAAACAAGAGGAGATATAAAAAGACCTGAAAACACTCTACAGATTATGGGCACCCACAAACAGAAAAAAATAGGGATATTGTCCTAACTAAACCAAACGAAACACCACTACAGCCTATTGATACAGTAAACAAGATAAATGACTTCTTCTCAACTATAGGATCAAATCTTGCCAGTAAAATTCCAGATACCAATGCCCGAGCAAGTGATTACCTAGATGGGAATTTCCCATCCTCCTTATATCTTGCACCTACAGAACCCACTGAAGTCTCCATGATAATCAAGTCACTTAAAAATAAATCAGGACATCTGTCTCAAGTTCCACCCTTAATATACAAACGAGCTGCTCATGTCCTTTCATATCCTATTTCTTTACTTTTTAACAAATCATTAGAATCTAGCACCTTCCCAACACTACTCAAAACAGCAAGGGTTACACCAATACACAAAGGTGGTGACCCTACAGACGTAAATAACTACAGGCCTATATCAAATCTACCATTGCTATCCAAAATATTCGAGAAACTTGTGCACAAGAGATTATACTGTTTATAACTACACAAAGCATACTCAACCCCTGCCAATTTGGCTTCAGGAAAATAAAAGCACTAATGATGCAATAGTAAAAATGATAGACCTGCTTTACACAGCACTTGAAAATAAGGAATATCCACTAGGACTTTTTATTGACTTAAGGAAAGCTTTTGACACAGTAAACCACGGCATCCTACTCCACAAACTTGACCACTATGGAATAAGAGGTCATGCACTAGCATACCTCAAATCCTACCTCACTAATAGGTACCAGTATGTCACTATTAAAGACACATCCTCCACGACACTACCACTAGACACCGGCGTACCGCAGGGAAGTGTCCTTGGTCCCCTGCTCTTCCTCTTATACATCAATGATCTTCCCAATGTATCACAACACTTGAAACCAATACTCTTTGCTGACGATACAACTTATGTCATCTCCCACACAAACCTTGCCACGCTTAACACCATTGTTAACGACGAATTAATAAAAATAGCAACATGGATGACTGCCAATAAACTTACACTCAACACTGATAAGACTTTCTATATTATGTTTGGCAACAGAACAGATGATCCACAATTAAACATTAAGATCAACTCTACACCTATTGCTAGACATAACGAGGGCAAGTTCCTGGGCCTTCACCTTGACAGCAGCCTGAAATTCAGCACCCATATCCAACACATAACAAAGAAAGTGTCCAAAACTGTGGGGATCCTCTCTAAGATACGGTATTATGTACCACAATCAGCCCTACTCACACTATACTACTCACTCATCTATCCCTACCTCACATATGCCATTTGTGCATGGGGATCAACAGCAATTACCCACCTAAAGCCAATAATAACCCAACAAAAAGCCGCAGTAAGAATTATCACACAATCCAACGCTAGGCAGCACACCCCCACTCTTCAAAGACCTAAACCTACTCACTGTTCAGAACATCCATACTTACTACTCTGCTATCTACATTTATAGAACCATTAATTCCAACTTTAACCCTGAGCTAAAACACTTTCTTGACAGTTGTGACAGGACCCATAGACATAATACCAGACATAAACATCTCTTTGACATTCCCCGTGTCCGACTAAATCTATACAAAAATTCAATGCGCATAAAAGGGCCTAAAATCTGGAACTCCCTGCCTGAAAACTCTAGAACTGCAGACACAACCTCCATTTTCAAAAGCACCGTTAAAAAACATCTTATCTCACTTACGCACCCAACCGGTAGTTAACCATACGAAAACTACTTTATCTTGCACATATCCACAGCAAAATACACTTATTGATATCTGTGATTCTCCTTAATTTGCACATTACTAACCACAGCAAAATACACTTATTGATATCTGTGATTCCCCTTAATTTGCACAGTTCCAACCAAAATTCTAATACAACTATTGCTCCATAATACTTAAGCTAGTCATAAGTTTGCCTAAGATACTCCAATATAGAATCTATATTATGCCAATATATCACCTTTATCATTAATATATAAACTAATTGCTAACTTTTTATACTAATTGTTAAATTCTCAATGTTTAAATTCCAGTACCTAAATTTTGTAAACCTAACCTTACAATCTGTATATCCATTGTATAGCTATTGAGTAAGACCTATCATAAGACTGCCTGAAAAGCCTAGGCATACCTAGGCATATTATTGGCCATCTTGTAATATCAACTTTAATGTATAACTATAAGTACCCCCCACCTTGTATTACATGAAATAAAGGATTTGAATTTGAATTTGAATTTGAATAAAGCTGTAATATAACCTCTGGACTTCTGTTGCTTACACTTCTTGATATAAATCCAGGTAATCTGTTTGCTTTATTATGTACGCTTAGGCATTGTTGTCTTGGTTTAAGGTTGCTGCTTACCATAACCCCCAAGTCCTTTTCGCAATCTGTATAGCTAAGTTCTACCTTGCATTTATCTACATTGAACTGCATCTGCCACTTTTCTGACCAGGAATTGAGTTTGTCTAAATCCTCCTGAAGTTCCCTGACATCTTCGTTTGAATCAATTATCCTACCTATCTTCGTGTCGTCGGCGAATTTGCTCATATCACTAGTAATTCCCTCGTCAAGGTCATTGATATATATTATAAACAACAACGGGCCTAAGACCCCACTTGTTACAGATCCCCACTCGGAGTTAACCCCATTTATGCACACTCTCTGCTTCCTATTGGTGAGCCATGACTCGATCCATGACAGCACTTTTTCCCCAATGCCATGAGCTGCCACTTTCTTTAACAGTCTCTGGTGCGGTACTCTATCAAAAGCCTTACTAAAATCTAAATAAACAATATCGAATTCTTTATCGTGATCAACATCCTCAAAAGTTTACTGAAGAAGGTTAATAAATTAGATAGGCAGGAACAGCCCCTCGTGAATCCATGCTGAGTATCATTAATCAAATTATGGTTATCTAGATGGCTTCTTATAATATCAGCTATAATTGACACTAGTAATTTGCCTACAATTGAGGTCAGGCTTATTGGGCGGTAATTTGACGGTAGTGACTTGTCCCCTGCTTTAAAAATAGGAATTACATTAGCCATCTTCCACATATCAGACACTACACCTGTTTGAAGAGATAAATTAAATATGTTAGTTAATGGTTCACAGAGTTCCATTTTGCATTCCTTAAGAACCTTTGCAAAAAGCTCATCAGGACCTGGCGATTTATTTTGTTTCAGTTGGTCTACTTGTTTCATAACCATTTCACTAGTGACTGATATTACATAATTTATCTTCTTCAGGGCCACTATAAAAATTAATTACTGGGATATTATTAGTGTCTTCCTGTGTGAAAACCGAGAGAAAATAATTATTAAAAATAGAGCACATATCATTCTCCTTGTCAGTAAGATGCCTGGAGTTATTTTTAAGGGGACCTATCTTATCTCTAACTTTTGTTCTATAAACCTGGAAAAAACTTTTGGGGTTAGTTTTTGAATCCCTAGCAACTTTAATTACATAGTCCCGTTTAGCTTTTCTTATCCCCTTTTTAACGTCTCTCTTAATGTCGGTATACTGATTTATAAGATGACCCTCACCTCTTTTGATGCGCCTATAAATTCCTTTTTTCTGCCCTAAAAAATATTTGAGCCTATTATTCCTCCATTTTGGGTCATTTCTACTTGATCTAATTTCTTTATATGGGATAAAGTTCTTTGGGGAGCCTGTATAGTGTTAAGAAAGCTGTCATATTGATAGCTCTCTTCATTACCCTAGTCCATATTTGATAAGTGTTCTCTAAGTCCATTGTAATCTGCTAAGCAAAAATCTGGGACCGTTACCGAATTATCCCTACTATCATACATCCATTCAATGCTAAAGCTAATTGATTTGTGGTCGCTTGTGCCGAGTTCCTCTGTAATTTCTAAATTAATAACTAGGGTTTCCTTGTTTGCCAGAACCAAGTCAAGTAGGTTATTTTCCCTTGTAGGTTCTGTCACAAACTGCTTCAAAAAACAATCCTGAACTACTTCTAAAAAGTCGTTAAGATTCTAAATTACCTGTCAAGAAATTCCAATCAATCTGACTAAAGTTAAAGTCCCCTAGAATTATTACGTTATCGTACCATGTGGCTTTGTTCCCTATCTAAGTTTGGAGGACGGTATATCACGCCTAAAATCAATTTCTCACACCACTCTGAAAATTCTATCCAGACTCTGTATTTATTATTTCAGACTTTATACCCGTTTTTATGCAACAATTTAAATGATCACGGACATAGAGTGCCACCATACCCCCCTTCCTGATACTTCTGTCTACTTGGAACAATTTAAACCCCTGAATGTGACATTCAACAAGCATGTCCCGATTTTTCTAATTAAACCATGTCTCAGTTATGTCAAATACATCAATGTTACCTGCACTAGCAACTAATCTCAACTCGTCCATCTTATTCTTAGCACTACGACAATTACTATAATATATATTTAAAGACCCTCCTTTCTCTTTACCCTTCCTGCTCATTTCTGTTTTCCCACTGTACCTATTACTGTCCTTGTCATCTAGTGCCACTGGCTTTCCAGTATCCACCTTATTCTGCCTAATTCTAGTTTCCCTAGAATTCATAATATTACTACACTGGGACTTCACTGTTTTTTCCCCAAAACCCATACCACTAAGTTTTTCTAGTTTAAAGCCCTAACAGCTCCCTCCACTGCAGTTGCCAGTGCCCCCACCCGAGACCTAGATAAGTGAGCCCCATCCCTGGCATACATGTCATTTCTGCCATAGAAGAGGTCCCAGTTGTCAATGAATGTTACTGCATTTTCCTTACAGTATTTGTCCAGCCAGCAACTGACACCAATTGCCCTGGACAACCATTCATTTCCAACTCCTCTTCTTGGAAAAATACCACATATGACAGGGTTCCCACCCTTCTTCCTAATTATGTCTATTGCTGACCTATACCTGCTAATCAGGTCCTCACTCCTACGTCTGCCAACATCGTTGCCTCCAGCACTGAGACAGATAATAGGATTGCTCCCATTTCCTCTCATGATGTCGTCCAGACGGCTAACAATATCCTCCATCCCAGCCCCAGGAAAGCAAACCCTCTGTCTCCTACTTCTATCTTTCAAGCAGAAGGCTCTATCCATGTACCTAATCTGACTATCCCCAACAAGAACAATGTTCTTACCTTCCTTGGTGATGTTCATCGTGATGTTCCCAGTAGTCGACTCACATTCATCGGGTAACACAGAGAATCGGTTCGATGTTTCTACAACAGTCTCCTGGATCTTCGTTGATTCTACCTCTCCATCCGTCCTCTTGATCCTTAACTTTGTCCCATGCATTCCAGCCACTGTCCAGGTTCCTTTCTTGGCTTGAGGATTCTCAACAGGAGGAATACTACGAATCCTCTTGTTTTCCTCAGTCATTCGCTGTATCTCAAGCTTAGCTACCCTCAGTTCTTCCTTTAGCTGCTGGTAGAGTAGCTCAAGAGAGGACATCTTGTTCAGATTCACAGAGAGCACACAAGACACGTCTTCACAGAGCTAAGTACAGGTCACCACTCCAATAGGCCCCTGGCTGCCTTCGAGAGGGAGCTGGACAGATACTTAATACATGTGTACATATTTTTGTTTTGCTGGTTTGAAATTTTACATCCAACCTGCACTGTTCCTTTTGTGTACATTGAGGTAGAGGAGGCTGGGTTTATGGAATTCCGGGATACTTTTCTCGGATCGCACAGCAACTGAAATACATCTATTTATTATTATTATTATTATTATTAATATTATTATTATTATTATTATTATTATTATTATTATTTATTATTTATTATTATTATTATTATTATTATTATTATTATTATTATTATTGCTGTTATTACTATTATTGTTGTTATTACTATTATTGTTGTTATTGCTACTATTATTAGGTCATGGAGGGAGGAATGAAAGTAGCAGGACTCGAGGAACAGGATATGAAACGAGATGGTTTTTTCAAGGCCTTCCTCCTCCCTCCCTTCATCCTACCCTTGGGCAGGTAAGAGGCAGGAGACGCTGGAGAAAGTTAAAACCTGTGTCCTGTATGACTCATTCTGAGATCCTCATACGGATCAACTAGTCTCCTATATTTGTTTACATGTGACTATCGTTAACCACCATGTCTGCCAGGCTTATGGGCTTGTCTAGCGTTTTAATCTTAAAATACTTTCCTGGACATCTGAAACTTAAGGTGTCCCGTGTCCTGGTATGCAACGCTCTCGCCTCACACACTCAGTGTCCGTGGTTTAATCCTCAGCCGGGTGGAAACATTTGGCGTGTTTCCTCACATCTGCTGTCCCCGTTCACCTAACAGGTAAGTAGGTACCTGAGTGTTAGTCTACTGGTGTGTTCGCATCCTGGGGACAAGATTTAAGGACCACAATGGAAATAAGACAGACAGTCCTCAATGACGTATTGACTTTATCCTGGGTGGCTAACCCTCCGGGGTTAAAAATCTTAACAAAATCGCGGCTGGCTTCGGTCTCCTAGCTGGACTGTCTCGTGACACACCTCCTTGGGCTCTCCTGAATTCCATTCTTGCAGTTGCATTGTTCCTGAAGAAATGTTTTCAGTTTTAGCACGAAAAACAACAAGACCCCCACACCTAGTGCTTGCTGTGCATTATTGGCCAGCAGCATCCTGCTGACCAACAGTAACTGGGATACAGGTGTCAGCCAGAGGAGATGCACACGTATAGTTCCGCATCATTATTAGTGTACTGTTCTTCCAGGGTTATAATGTTGATTCCACCGGTATGACCAGCAGACGTAGCAGGTTGTCAGACAATACAGATCGACGCTCTGAGTTGTAGCCAGTCTTATCTTGATATTATTGACGTCATTGTGTTTAATATGCTATACTTTGGAACTTTCACAGTTTAGACCATGTAAACCATATTGGTCAGTTAACACCTTGTCACAAATACTCTTGTACTTGGTACGAAGTACGGACAGCCACTGCAATACGTAAGGACTGTGGGTCGAGTCATGCGCAATAAAACATAGAGATTAGTAAATAAATAAGTTTATTTAGGTAGAGGTACACATAAGTACAATTATCATACATAGTAACATATGTGTAAATTACCTAGGATATACCCAAAAAGTCAAAGTGACTTATTTCCATTAGGATCCTTGTAATATCTTATTATGGGATATATTATGGGAATTGATACAAGAAAATCTGAAGAGAAACTGGTACTCACGGTCAGCAAATACACAGCTTCTTTTTTCGAGTATATCTGTTCCTTTTACAAAGGGCTGGTCTAGCTGGATTGTGTATGGGGCTGCGTTGCAGATGTTTTGTCTCTGTAGCCACTGGTGAAGCTGGTGTTGACGAGGATATGAAGGTTGGTCTAACAACCTAGGACGTACATAGTGCCAGTCTATCCAGTCTGACAAGAAGTGTGGCTTGTACTCCGTGTGAGGCATCAAGATAAAGGTTTAGGACTTTTTCTAGCATGAACTTTAGAAGAATTTCATGATAGTCTGTTTTTGGGTTGGTGAGGATTTGAAATACCGCAAGATTAAGATAAACTTTATAGTGGGATAAGCATACATTAAGTAAGTTTATTTATGTACAGATACACATAACTACAGTTACACAAATTATCATACGTAGTAACATATTTTAAATTATCTAGGATAACCCAAAAAAGGTCAAAGTGCTTATATCCATTTGGGGTCCTTGAAGGCAGCCCTGGTGAACATTGGTGCTCCTAATCCAGCCATCTTCTTAAATTAGATGTTTATTTTTCTCTAAAATCATGTTTGTGGTTTTAGACTCAGTGTGAGCACTGACAAGATCACTATTACCTGGAGACCTGGAGTTTTACCTGGAGAGATTCCAGGGGTCAACGCCCTGCGGCCCGGTCTGTGACCAGGCCTCATGTTGGACCAGAGCCTGATCAACGGCTCTTACTGCTGGCCCAAACCAACTTTCGAACCACAGCCTGGCTAGTGGTACCACAGGTGCCTATAGGTTGGGTCAGTTTTGCCCTAGCCAGTTGTCTGGGATTTCATTTGTGGTTTTGTTGGTTAAAGTCTGCGTCCATTTGCACTGGTTTAGGGATAATTCTATATCCACTCCTAGATCATTGATTGCCCTGATGTCATATAATAGAGATTCATTAGTGACAACGAGTACTATAATCCAAGAGGGTTAAGCTCGTGGGCAGTATCTGTGTGACTTATCCTGGGTTCTCACATATACTGCTATGTATGATAATCTATGTAAATGTATTTTGTATACCTGAATAAACTTACTTATGACTAGGCAAGAGAGGGTGTCACCCCGAAGGCCCTCTCACTAGTCACCTCTCTAACATGACTGCCCCGGTGTGGGGTTGATGACCATGTCTAGTGTGGTCTTGATGACCATGTCTAGTGGGTCTTGACGCCCAGGTCTGGTGTGGGGTTGACGCCCAGGTCTGGTGTGGGGGTTGACGCCCAGGTCTGGTGTGGTCTTGACGCCCAGGTCTAGTGGGTCTTGACCCCGGGGGTGGTGTGGTCTTGACGCCCAGGTCTGGTGTGGTTGACCCCCGGGGGTTTTGGGTTTAGCCCAGGTCTGGTGGGTCTTGACGCCCAGGTCTGGTGTTGTCTTGATTCCCCCGGGCTAGGGGGGGGGCTTGACGCCCGGGGGTGGTGGGGTCTTGACACCCAGGTCTGGGTGGGGGTTGGCCCGGGTTGGTGTGGTCTTGACGCCCAGGTCTGGGTGGTCTTGACGGAGGGGTGGTGTGGTCTTGACGCCCAGGTCTGGGTGGTCTTGACGCCCAGGTCTGGTGTGGCCCCTTACGCCCAGGTCTGGTGTGGTTTGACCCCCGGGCTTTTGGCTTGACGCCCGGGGGTGGTGTGGTCTTGAAAACCCAGGTCTGGTGTGGTCTTTTCGCCCCCGGGCTGGTGTGGTCTTGGGGCCCAGGTCTAGTGTGGCCCCTTAGCCCAGGTCTTTTGGCTTAAGCCCAGGTCTGGGGGGGTCTTGACGCCCAGGTCTGGTGGTCTTGACGCCCAGGTCTGGGTCTTGACGCCCAGGGGGTGGGGTGGTCTTGACGCCCAGGTCTGGTGTGGTCTTGACGCCCAGGTCTGGTGTGGTCTTGACGCCCAGGTCTGGTGTGGTCTTGACCCCCCAGGTCTGGTGTGGTTTGACGCCCAGGTCGGGGTGGTCTTGACGCCCAGGTCTGGTGTTGTCTTGATTCCCAGGTCTAGTTTGGTCTTGACGCCCAGGTCTGGTGGGGGGCTTGACACCCAGGTCTGGGGGTGGTCTTGACGCCCAGGTCGGGGTGTGGTCTTGACGCCCAGGTCTGGTGTGGTCTTGACGCCCAGGTCTGGTGGGGCCCCTTACCCCCCGGTCTGGTGTGGTCTTGACGCCCAGGTCTGGTGTGGTCTTGACGCCCAGGTCTGGGGGTGGTCTTGACGCCCAGGTCTGGTGTGGTTTTTACCCCCGGGGCTGGTGTGGTCTTGACGCCCAGGTCTGGTGTGGTCTTGACGCCCAGGTCTGGTGTTTTTACGCCCAGGTCTGGTGTGGTCTTGACGCCCAGGGGGGGTTTTTACGCCCAGGCTGGTGTGGTCTTGACGCCCAAGTCTGGTGTGGTCTTGACCCCCGGGGCTTTTGGTCTTGACGCCCAGGTCTGGTGTGATCTTGACTCCCAGGTCGGGGTGGGTCTTGACCCCCGGGGCTGGTGTGGTCTTGACGCCCAGGTCGGGGTGGTCTTGACGCCCAGGTCTGGTGTGGTCTTGACGCCCAGGTCTGGTGTGGTTTTTACGCCCAGGTCGGGGTGTGGTCTTGACGCCCAGGTCTGGTGTGGTCTTGACGCCCAGGTCTGGTGTGGTCTTGACGCCCAGGTCTGGTGTGGTCTTGAGGGAGGTCTAGTGTGGTCTTGATTCCCAGGTCTGGGGGGTCTTGACGCCCAGGTCTGGTGGTAAAAGCCCAGGCCCCAGTGGGTCTTGACGCCCAGGTCTAGTGTGGTCTTGTCGCCCAGGTCTGGTGTGGTCTTGATTCCCAGGTCGGGGTGGTTTGACGCCCAGGTCTGGTGTGGTCTTGACGCCCAGGTCGGGGTGGTCTTGACGCCCAGGTCTGGTGGGGTTTGATTCCCAGGTCTGGTGTGGTCTTGACGCCCAGGTCTGGTGTGGTCTTGACCCCCGGGTCGGGGGTTGGCTTGACGCCCAGGTCTGGTGTGGTCTTGACGCCCAGGTCGGGGTGGTCTTGACGCCCAGGTCGGGGTGGTTTCCCCAGGTCTGGGGTGGTCTTCCCGCCCAGGTCTGGTGTGGTCTTGACGCCCAGGTCTGGTGTGGTTTGACCCCCCCGGTCTGGTGTGGTCTTGACCCCCCGGTCTGGTGTGGTCTTGACGCCCAGGTCTGGTGTGGTCTTGACGCCCAGGTCTGGTGTGGTCTTGACGCCCAGGTCTGGTGTGGTCTTGACCCCCCGGTCGGGGTGGTCTTGATTCCCAGGTCTGGTGTGGTCTTGCCCCCGGGGCTGGTGGGTCTTGACGCCCGGGGTTAGCGGGGCCCCTTACGCCCAGGTCTAGTGGTCTTGACGCCCAGGTCTGGTGTGGTCTTGACCCCCCTTGGTTGGTCTTGACGCCCAGGTCTGGTGTGGTATTGACTCCCAGGTCTGGTGGGGCCCTTACTCCCAGGTCTGGTGGGGCCCCTTACCCCCCCGGTCGGGGTGGTCTTGACCCCCGGGGGCTGGGGTGGTCTTGACGCCCAGGTCTGGGTGGTCTTGACGCCCAGGTCTGGTGTGGTCTTGACGCCCAGGTCTGGTGTGGTCTTGACTCCCAGGTCTGGTGTGGTCAAAAAGCTTAGGTCGGGTTTCTTGGCCCAGGTCTAGTGTGGTCTTGACGCCCAGGTCTGGGTGACCCCCCCGGTCTGGTGTGGTTTTTACTCCCGGGGGCTGGTGTGGTCTTGATTCCCAGGTCGGGGTGGTCTTGACGCCAGGTCTAGTGTGGTCTTGATGCCGGGGGCTAGTGTGGTCTTGACGCCCAGGTCTGGTGTGGTCTTGATTCCCAGGTCTGGTGTGGTCTTGATGACCATGTCTAGTGTGGTCTTGACGCCCAGGTCTGGGGTGGTCTTGCCCAAAAAGGCTAGTGTGGTTTTTAGCCCAGGTCGGGGTGGTCTTGACGCCCAGGTCTGGTGTGGTTTTTACGCCCAGGTCTGGTGTGGTTTGACTTCCAGGTCTGGTGTGGTTTTTACGCCCAGGTCTTTTGGTTTTGGGGCGCCAGGTCTGGTGTGGTTTTGGGCGCCCAGGTCTAGTGGGGCCCCTTGGGGGGTATGGGTGGTCTTGCGCCCAGGTTTTTGGGGCTTGACTCCCGGGTTTCCAGTGGGGCCCTTTGGGCCCCGGGGCTGGTGGGTCTTGACTCCCAGGTCTGGTGTGGTCTTGATTCCCAGGTCTAGTGTGGTTTTTACGCCCACCCCCGGTGGGGGCTTGCCCCCGGGTCTGGTGGGGTTTTACCCCCGGGGGAGTGTGGTTTTTCCCCCAGGTCTGGTGTGGTTTTCCCAGGTCTGGTGTGGTCTTGACGCCCAGGTCTGGTGGGGTTTTGGGCCCGGTCTGGGGTGGTCTTGACCCCCCGGAAAATTTTGTGGGGGGCCCCCCGGTCTTTTGGTCTTGACTCCCAGGTCTGGTGTGGTTTGACCCCGGGGGGCTGGTGTGGTCTTGACCCCCCGGTCTGGTGTGGTCTTGATGCCAGGTCTAGTGTGGTCTTGACGCCCAGGTCTGGTGTGGTCTTGATTCCCGGGGGTGGTGTCTTCTTGACCACCCCCGGTGGTCTTGACCCCGGGTCTGGTGTGGTTTTGGGCGCCCAGGTCTGGTGGGTCTTGACCCGGGGTTTTGGTGGTTTTGGGCCCCGGGGCTGGGGGTGGTCTTGAGGGGCCCGGTTTTGGTGTTTCTTGATTCCCAGGTCTGGGGTGATCTTGTAGGTCGGGGTGGTCTTGACCCCCAAAATCTGGTGGTTTGATTCCCACCCCCGTTGTGGGGGTTTTGTAGAGATATTTAGGGAAAATGACACTCCTTTTGGGGGTGGTTACTTTTTTTTTCCCCGGATCGTAGGAGAGAGCCCCGCCCCCCCCGCCCCGTTATAGGTCTGTCGCTACTGGGGAGGACCCCCATGTGAGGCTGTGCACATGCGCTGAGCCTCTGCCCCCCCGGGATCGGGGGCGTCACACGAAAAGGGGGCCCGCTGTATAAGTGGGATGAATGCTGAATGCTGGAAAATCCCAAGGGGCATAGGGGTCCCAAAAGACAGCTCCCCCTGTTATCGTATGACGCCCCGGCTACTATCAAACCATAGACTAAACAGAAATGGGGGAACTTACAATAGCAAACACATTATAACTTTGAACTGATC
>WNWK01037766.1:0-18302 GCA_009830355.1 Cherax destructor | reverse complement strand
TGTATTTAAAAAAAATAATGCAAAATATCAAAGCATGATAAAGTCTTTGTAAAAAGATCTTATTGTAGATTCAGGGGGAAAAGAAAGATTACGGGAAAAAACCTACAGACCAGTATTACTAAATCATGTATCATGAAGGTCTTTGAGAGTACAAAAAAAATTATACCTATTGGTTTTATGAAAAGCCTGAGCTAACAACTCAGGTCCCCAAAGGTTTATAGCAGCATGATTATATCCCCTATAGCATTGAACCACTACAAAAAAATCACTGGGAAACTGGAAAAAATAATTTTAAAGTACGTTTTTTCACTTTTTGTAGATCTTTGTAAAATGAGACAAAGACAAAATGAAAACTAGAGTGGATATTCAAGTTTCTAATACAGATCAGAGTAAAGAAACAAACCAAATTCATTCTGAGTATTTTAAAAAAAATCAGGTCCACAAAGCATTGCCTGGCACCTTTTCTCCCCATCTTCAGAGTAAATAGAGAGAAAACATATAACAGCCTTTGCCTTTTTTGCTGATTGAAAATAATCATGAAAGCCCCTAATAGAAGACACTAAAAGGCAATCAAATATCAGCAAAATCTTCCAATGGATACAAAGAAAATATGATGTTTAGTAGTGAAAAATTCCAGCTGTTTCAAAGACAAATTCCAAGTGCTCTGATGTGTAAAGAATAAAAGCCTAAAATAAGTACAGTACAGGATAAACAGGGAAGTCAGATCTTGTCATAAGAGATAAGGAAAAAAAAAATGCTGTAGACATACTAATGTCAGATTCCTAACAATCAGACAAAAAAAAAATGTAGAAAAGGCCAGGAAACAATCTGATGAATACAAAACATTTAAAACAAAAGATGCAACACCAATGACTAGGCAGTTATACTCTGTCATTTGGAATACTGTTATGTTTACACTTCCTTTCATGATAGGTGAAATATCTGAGCAAAAACACACACATATCATTTATAGTAAGTAATTTGCTGCTCTTGTAGGTTCAACTAAACCTTCAAACTACAGAGACAGCTTCAAAGATTCAGAATGTATTCTCTAGAATGGAGTAAAGAAATACTGTACATATATAAAATTTAACATAAATATCTTTCAATAACAGATACCTAACCTGCACTAAAGTAAAACATGGAGCTTGAGATATAAAGGGGAAATAAAATAAACACAATGAAAATGTAGTGATGTAATAAAAAAGGTAACAGAACTTTATGTCAACATTAAACAAGTTCCTGAAGGAGGTGCCTATCAGCCTTGTTAACATGTGGGCCTGAAGGTTAGAGTAAAGTTTATTTTACATGATACAATTGTATTACATTACAAAAGGTTTTATCATACAAAAAAAGGCCATAGTTATGCAATTTTGTCTGGGACATAAGATTATAAACACCTTAAAATTGTTTATAGATTAATAACTGTTAAAAGCAATACTCTGGGTGATCAAAAAACCATCAGGGAAGTCTGGTCACAGGCCGTCACAGATTAAATATACAGTAGATGAAAATACAGTGGACCCCTTTTTGGGCCCTCTCAAACTCCCCCTTTTATGAAGTGTTTTTTTTAAATGCTTTTATAAGTGTATTTTTAGGGTCTAAAAGGACTAGTCTACTTTACATTTTTCCCTATGGGAATAAATTCTTTGGAAAGGGCACTTGAACAGCATTCGGGAACGAAAAAAAAAAACCGGGGGGCCACTGTATCATTAAAAAACATTTTTATTTTTTTTTTTTACAAAAAAACAATAAAATTGCCAGGCAAATAATGAAATTATCATTTAAATGTATAAAAATCAATTTTAAATTTGCCTTTGCATTAATTTATTTAAAAATTTAAAAACGGGGGGAAACAAATGAACACATCAATAAGATATAGCAGCAAAAAAATTTAAAATAATAAAATATCAATACTGTATGTTTTTCTTCTTTTCAGGAGAAAGGGCTACCTAATGCACTCATAAATGTAATGGTGTATAGGACAGACAATAATTGGGTTTTTTTCAGCATGAAGCTTGATACCCAGACCCTTTGGGTATAATGAACCAGAGCCAGAATGGGAGTCTCCGTGCTGCTGCATTTGTCTTCCATTACTTGCAGAATACTGTCCCCGATCCGTAGTTCCTCTTTGCTATCAAATGTAAGGATATTTTAGCACCATCAACAGGAAGAACAGGATACAGTTAAAATATAGTATCAGTGAAAAGGGGGTTTTGGGGGGAACCCCAAAAAGAAAGCCTTTATCCCTTTTAAATTTTAAGAATTTTTTGGGGGTAAAAATAATGCTGCTTAAAACAAACACCCTCCCTCCCAATCAGGCACCTTTAAGCCCCTCCAGTAAAAAAATCCTGGTACCATGTATAGTATGAATAAAAATATCAAAAAATGCTAGAAAGTTTAGTACAGTAGTTTTCCCTTTCAAAAATTTGGGGTAGAAGATTGAGACACTTATAACATATAACTTTATTGAAGAAATGTTTCCCCACACAGTGGCTTCATCAGCCCAAACAAAGGAGAATGGTAAAAAAAGGAGTATTTGAGATAATCAGTCCCTCACCCTTGAGTCAATGTAATCAGTCCATCAATGAAGATATTTGCATAAGTGTCTGAATCTTCAACTTGTGGGTTTTTAAACCATTTATCACATAAATTGTGGTAGATTGCTGAATGGGATCTGAAAAGAGGTACAAGAGTATTAAATTTTAATACACTAAATGAAACAATTTTTCAATTAAAATAAAATATAATCTAAATTAAAATTAGTTTGAAAAGAAAATAAAAAAGGGCGCACTCCCAAGAGGTGAAATGTTATTTTATAAAAAATGTAAAAAATAAAAAGCACCTTCCCGCAAACTATTTTTGGAAGGAAAAAATGGGGGAAAAGTTTTCCTTTTTCGGGCCACTTTTTTTTCTTAAAGGGGAAAGGAAATTGTTTTAATAAAAAAACAAAAAAAAAAACATTTATTTAGACTTTGTAAATAAAAATATTCACCACTCACTATAAGCTAAGGTAAAAATATTTTTGGGTCAGTAATATGTGTATTGTTATGCATTTTTAGGCAGTTTTTGCTCCTTAATATATGATAGTGTAAACATGTTATCAGGCTTTTTCATGCATTTGAAAGTGAAAAGGGCTATGTTTCACTCTTACAGCAATTTTCACTTTACAGCAGTAACTTGGAACCTAACTTTTATAAGCGAGGCCTGCCTGTATAAGAATTTTTTAATTGCTTCACTGGGAAAACAGTTCTATGCAGAAATACATATACAATTTATAATGCCTTAGCTTTATAAAGCTTATTCTTTCTTTTTCAACACGTTGACCGTCTCCCACCAGATGTGGGTGGCCCAAGAGGAAAAACGTAAAGTTTCTCCTTTTACATTTAGTAATATATACAGAAGGGGTTACTTACCCTTGCCCTTGCATTTTAGTCACCTCTTACGACATGTATGGCTTACGGAGGAAAGATTTTTTTTTCCACTTTCATGGAGATAAAAGGGAAATAGATAAGAATAATAACTATTAAGAAAATATAAAATTTAGATGGGTGTGTATATATATAAATGTACATGCACATGTAGTGTAAGTAAAAGTAGCAAGATGTACCTGTTTTCTTGCCTGTTTATGAGACAGAAAGAAAAGACACCAGCAATCCTACCATTGTGTAAAATAATTATACAAGTTTCCGTTTCACTCACATCTGGCAGGACGGCAGCACCAACCCACTACCATGAAGGGATTCAAGAAAACCGTTAGCTGGACTCTGAGTCCTGAAGGTGGGAAGTACAGTGCCTATACTCTGAAGGAGGGGTGGAGATATGTTTTAGTGTGGGCACAATTCTCTGACAACAGTGATGGAGTGAGTGGTGATGAAAGTGTTTCTTCTTTTTGATCACCTTCCTTGGTGGGAAATGCCTGATATGTTAATAAAAATAGTGGTCTAATAAATATGTTGGTTTTATAACTGTAAATGTAGCATCGGGTTTGGCAAGACAGTGACGGAGTGAATGATGATGAAAGTTTTTCTTTTCGACACCCTGCTTTGAAGGAATCATTCACGTGAAATATAATATAATATATTAAAGATAAGCTTGAAACAAAAACCCACTACTATTATAGTGCTTCCTCATTTGGCCACAAATTCCCTTTACCAACGTGGTCTTAAGAACTGAACTTGTTGGCTGTCGAGATACCGATATCACTGATCCATCAAATTTTATACTTTATGCTTTATTACCTTCAGAGAAAGATCCTCTCTCCATTTCATAAGAAAATAACAATTTTGTTTTAACCTATAAATGGTCTATACTTATATTTACATTGGTACTGCTGTTGCCCAAACGTATATTTACGTTTTTATTTTTCATTCCTTCAAAATTGGGCGTGATAGGCCTGAGCCGCCTATAAGATGAGAGAAACGGGTCTGATCACAAGGCCAAAAGTTAAAAAAACCTCGACGCCCGTGTACCACATGGTAGGACCAGTTACATTCAGCTCCATCTTGAGTCAACATCATGGCACATCCTGTGATTATACAACGTGAGATTAGTGGATTGACACGATGTGCCACTATATCAAGGAATTAGTGAAATATACAACATAGACTATGGATGACCTCAGCCCATCACCTTTAGGGAGTGGCCACTTTCGGACACAATAGACCCTGGGCCAAGCACCTCTGGGGTAGCCAGTGTGGCCACACAGTCCATAGGCCAAGCACTCTGGGGTGGCCAGTGTGGCCACACAAGACCCTGGGCCAAGCACCTCTGGAGTGGCGAGTGTTTCCCATAGGCAACTACAAGAGGAAACTATCATTTTCCCGGTGTTTTAGTGATAGTGAAAGTGATGTAAGTGATGATGAGATTGATTTTATGCCATTGCAGGATTCGTCTAGTGATAGTGATGTTCATTATTCACCTGTGAAGCGTACTTTTAGGCGTCGTTGCCTACGTTCAGGCAGTGTGCCATATGCGTCCCCAAGGGCAGGTGACGATCCAAAACCCGGCCACTGATAGAGATAGTGATCATGAAGGTGAATTTGTGGGATGGAGGAAGAAGTGGTGGGTGGCACGTGTCTGGACAGACAAAGGACAGCCCGGCACCCCTCAGCCATGTGCTACCTCCACTCCTGTCCCCACCTGCACCCCACACCCCATGCAACAGGTCCACCATGACTCCATGTGACCAGAGTGGAAGTGGACACAAAGTGTTTTCATGCCACAGACTTTTGATTTTGATGTGAGTGGAAGTGGCATCCTGCCAGAATGTTCCATAACAAATGAGTCTACAGAGTTAGACTTTTTCCAGTTATACTTTGACGAGCCTATAATGAACTTGATAGTGACCCAGACGAACAATTATTATCGCTATGTCATGGACAACACAGCAGAGGTTGGAGAATCATCACAACTGAGCTGATGGAAAGACACAACAGTGGCTGAAATGTATTTATTCCTTGCCACTGTCATGCTTATGCCACATACCTATAAGAACAATATACAGTGGACCCCCGGCTAATGATCACCCCGGAAATCATATAATTATATTTTTATTTTATTAACACATCTGCCGATTCCCACCAAGGCAGGGTGGCCCGAAAAAGAAAATCTTTCATCATCATTCACTCCATCACTGTCTTGCCAGAGCGGTCCTTTACACTACAGTTATAAAACTGCAACATTAACACCCTCCTTCAGGTGCAGGACACTGTACTTCCCATCCCCAGGGACTCAAGTCCGGCCTGCCGGTTCCCTGAATCCCTTCATGTTACTTTGCTCACACTCCAACAGCACGTCAAGTATTAAAACCATTTGTCTCCATTCACTCCTATCGAATACGCTCACACTGCTTGCTGGAAGTCCAAGCCCCGCACACAAAACCTCCTTTACCCTCCCTCCAACCTTTCCTAGGCCGACCCCTACCCCGCCTTCCCTCCACTACAGATTTATACACCTCGAAGTCATTCTGTCTCGTTCCATTCTCTCCACATGTCCGAACCACCTCAACAACCCCTCCTCAGCTCTCTGGATAATAGTTATGGTACTCCTGCACCTCCTCCTAATTTCCAAACTCCGAATTCTCTGCATTATATTCACACCACACATTGACCTCAGACATGACATCTCCACTGCCTCCAGCCTTCTCGTTGCAACTTTCATCACCCATGCTTCACACCCATATAAGAGTGTTGATATAACTATACTCTCATACATTCCCCTCTTTACTTCCATGGACAAAGTTCTTTGTCTCCACAGACTCCGAAGTGCTCTGCTCACCCTTTTCCCCTCATCAATTCTATGATTCACCTTTTCTTTCATAGACCCATCTGCTGACATGTCCAATCCCAAATATCTGAATACATTCACCTCCTCCATACTCTCTCCAATCTGATATCCAATCTTTCGTCACCTAATATTTTTGTTATCCTCATCACCTTACTCTTTCCTATATTCACTTTCAATTTTCTTCTTTTACACACCCTACCAAATTCATCCACCAACCTCTGCAACTTCTCTTCAGAATCTCCCAAAAGCACAGTGCCATCAGAAAAAAGCAACTGTGACAACTCCCACTTTGTATTTGATTCTTTATCTTTTAACCCCACACCTCTTGCCAAGACCCTCGCATTCACTTCTCTTACAATCCCATCTATAAATATATTGAACAACCACGGCGACATCACACATCCTTGTCTAAGGCCCACTTTTACTGGGAAATAGTCCCCCTCCCTCCTACACACTCTAACCTGAGCCTCACTATCCACATAAAAACTCTTTACTGCTTTCAATAACCTACCTCCTATTCCATACACCTGCAACATCTGCCACATTGTCCCCCCTATCCACCCTATCATACGCCTTTTCCAAATCCATAAATGCCACAAAAACCTCTTTACCCTTATCCAAATACTGTTCACCTATGTGTTTCACTGTAAACACTTGGTCTACACACCCCCTACGTTTCCTAAAGCCCCCTTGTTCATCTGCAATCCTGCTTTCTGTCTTACTCTTAATTCTTTCAATAATAACTCTACCATACACTTTACCAGGTACACTCAACAGACTTATTTCCCTATAATTTTTGCACTCTCTTTTGTCCCCTTTGCCTTTATACAAAGGAACAATACACGCCTCTGCCAATCCTAGGTACCTTACCCTCTTCCATACATTTATTAAATAATAGCACCAACCACTCCAAAACTATATCCCCACCTGTTTTTAACATTTCTATCTTTATCCCATCAATCCCAGCTGCCTTACCACCTTTCATTCTACCCACTGCCTCACGAACTTCCCCCACACTCACAACTGGCTCTTCCACACTCCTACAAGATGTTATTCCTCCTTGCCCTATACACAAAATCACAGCTTCCCTGTCTTCATCAACATTTGACAACTCCTCAAAATATTCCCTATATCTTCCCGATACCTCTAACTCTCCATTTAATAACTCTCCTCTCCTATTTTTAACGGTCAAATCCATTTGTTCCCTAGGCTTTCTCAACTTATTGATCTCTTCTCCAAAACTTTTTCCTATTTTCAACAAAATTTGTTGATAACATCTCACCCACTCTCTCATTTGCTCTCTTTTACATTGCTTCACCCTCTTTAACCTCTCTTTTCTCTCCATATACTCTTCCCTCCTTGCATCACTTCTACTTTGTAAAAACCTCTCATATGCTAACTTTTTCTCCCTTACTACTCTCTATACGTCATCATTCCACCAATCGCTCTTCTTCCTTCCCGCACCCACACGCCTGTAACCACAAACTTCTGCTGAACACTCTAACACTACATTTTTCAATCTACCCCATACATCTTCAACCCCATTGCCTACACTTTCACTAGCCCATCTATCATCCAATAGTTGTTTATATCTTACCCTAACTGCCTCCTCTTGTAGTTTATAAACCTTCACCTCTCTCTTACTTACTGCTTCTATTTTCCTTGTATCCCATCTACCTTTTACTCCCACTGTAGCTATAACTAAAACGTGATCTGATATATCTGTGGCCCCTCTATAAACATGTACATCCTGAAGTCTACTCAACAGTCTTTTATCTACCAATACGTTGTCCAACAAACTACTGTCATTACGCCCTACATCATATCTTGTATACTTATTTATCCTCTTTTTCTTAAAATATGTATTACCTATAACTAAGCCCCTTTCTATACAAAGTTCAATCAAAGGGCTCCCATTATCATTTACACCTTACACCCCAAACTTACCTACCACACCCTCTCTACATGTTTCTCCTACTTTAGCATTTAGGTCCCCTACCACAATTACTCTCTCACTTGGTTCAAAAGTTCCTATACATTCGCTTAACATCTCCGAAAATATCTCTCTTTCCTCTACACTCCTCTCTTCTCCAGGTGCATACACGCTTATTATGACCCACTTTTCGCATCCGACCCTTATTTTAATCCACATAATCCTTGAATTTACACATTTATATTCCCTCTTCTCCTTCCATAACTGATCCTTCAACATTATTGCTACCCCTTCCTTAGCTCTAACTCTCTCAGATTCTCCTGACTTAATCCCATTTATTTCTCCCCACTGAAACTCGCCTACCCCCTTCAGCTTTGTTTCGCTTAGGGCCAGGACATCCAACTTCTTTTCATTCATAACATCAGCAATCATCTCTTTCTTATCATCTGCACTACATCCACACACATTCAAACAACCCAGTTTTATAAAGTTTTTCTTCTTCTCTTTTTTAGTAATTGTGTACAGGAGAATAGGTTACTAGCCCATTGCTCCCGTCATTTTAGTCGCCTCATACGACAAGCATGGCTTACGGAGGAAAGATTCTTTTCCACTTCTCCATGGACAATAGAGAAAATAAAAAGAACAAGAGCTATTAAGAAAAAGAACAAAAACCTAGATGTGTGTATGTATATATATGCATGTGCATGCCTGTGTAGTGTGACCTAAAGTGTAAGTAAAAGTACAATTATGTGAGTATAATATTGTAAGTGCTTGTGGAAGTGTATTTTTGGGGGTCTGAAATAGACTAACCTATGTGACATTATTTCTTAAGAAAGTAAATTCGTTCGGTAATGGCACTTGAGCAGGCTTCTGCAATGAAATCTGATCTTTAGCGGGGGGTCCACTGTACGTAACTACTGGTCCACAGACCACTTCATCAGTACTCCTGTTTTCTGTGACCTCCTTTCCTGCAACAGATTCATTCTGTTGCTACGAATGTTGCACTTCTCAGACAGGAATATGCCCAACAGAAATGACCTTCTATACAAAATCTGGGAAGTGTTTATGTACCTGAAGCAGAAATTCAGTGCATACTTTTATCCTTTCAAAAACATTGTTGTCGACGAGTCCTTGATTCTATTCAAGGACGCCTGTCGTTCAAGCAATATATTCTGAGCAAACGTCATCGCTTTGGTATAAAACTTTTTGCTATGTGCGACTGTGAGACAGGTCTTGTGTTAGATGTCATTGTATACACCGGGAAAAAAACACTCGACGATACCAGGCGCATGTTGGGCATTTCTGGTGATGTTGTTCGCAGGATGATGGAACCATACCTTGGCAAGGGCCATACATTGTACACAGATAACTGGTATACAAGCCCTATGCTCGCTGATTTCCTCCGTTTGAACAATACTGATATATGTGGAACAGTGAGAAGGAATAGAAAACATATGCCAAGCTTCAGTGGCAGTGTTGAAGGTGCAGTGCAAATGTTTCATGCCAATGACATCATGGCACTGACGTGGCATGACAAATGGGACGTGACATTTCTGTCAAACATCCACAGAAATGAGATGGTACAGACAAAATGAGCCGGCTCACCAATGACCATATTGTCAAACCAGCTGTTGTCGTCGACTATACGAACAATATGCGACTAGTTGACAAGTGTGACATGATGATAGGGTTTGTTTACTGTGTGCGTAGGAGTCGCAAGTGGTATATAAAACTGTTTTTCCACCTTGTAGACATTGCAGTGATCAATGCATTCAATATGTATGAAATAAAGACTGGAAAACGACAACATTTTGCGGAATTCTCCCTGAATATCGTAAAACAGATAGTAAAAAAGTATGGTACCACACCTGTACCTGCCCCTCAACAGCGACTTGTTCCTCAACCACAACCACAGCCAGTGGGGGAAGTGTCAGCCCGAATCATCCCTAACTGTCACTACCTGGTACCTTTACCACCTACCCCAAAGAAGAAGCATTCCCAGAAGAAGTGTGTTGTGTGTGCTACCACCACAAAACGACCACAACAGCGGAAGGACACACGATTCATATGTCACCAGTGTGGGGTGGCACTCTGTATGAATCCATGTTTCATGGAGTATCATACAATTGTGGACTTCTAGAAACATAAGTGGGACATGTAAATACTTGTATATAGTTGTAGATAATAGAATGTGATTCAGCCAGGTGTGCAAAATCACCTATCAGTGTGTACATGTGTGTTTGTGTCAGTATGATAATAATTTTGTATATAATATTGGTGTATAAACAACAATTGACATTGAAATCAAAAGATTTACTGTAAAATAGCTAGCATATATAATAAAAACCAAGAATATTAAAAAAAATGGAAGAAAATGGTAAATATGTAGATTTTCTGCAAGCGGCAGTGCTTCATGTTGCCGTCAGGTGATCACCAAGTGCCAATTTTGCGGCGTCATATCTCGGTAAGTACTGACCCTAAAGTTTTTATTTTTATCCTATAACACTTAGAAAATTGTGCTCTGTGAGGGAAAAGTAGTGTAAATAGGGTTACGGTTGTTCAGTCAGCCAGGAGTATCATTAATGAGTTACAGCCCGCACTACCATCTAGCGGTCTGGGGCAAAACTCTTGTTCCCGGGTGTCTGTTGAGGGTTTTTACTTTCTACTCCTGGTAGTATGACTTACCTGGTGTCGGTTGGGGAGTGGAAAGTCACTTCACCTTCACTCTTCTCCGGATCAGGTAAGGCGAACTACCAGGAGTATTTCTTGTTTGATTACCATGTTTTCTTTGGTTACCAGTAGTGACTTGGACATTATGGAACACCTTTTTCTATCTTAAATGTTTTACAAGCCTATGGTAACCAGAATATTTTCTTTATCATCAGCTCTGCTCCTGGACTGGTTTCCCAGGATAGATGCTAAACGAGTGAGCAAGATTTCCTTGGACTTTCGGGAATTCACAGCAACTCCTCTGAGTCAAGTTCTCTAACTTGTGTGCATTGGAGGGTGTTGTGTTAAGAATCTCACCTTTTCACATCTGCAGTGTGGTGCTCCAACTTCTTGGTCGCAGGATACAATAACATCGGAGACTTACCATTTACCCCACAGTCTTAACATCAACTTGGAGGAGACAAACATTATTTCTCCAACATCTTGTCATTGCATACTCCTGATTCACCAACAGACCAGAACCACGACGGCCATTCTTTTTTTTATTTTATTTAATTTTAAGTAAAATCCAATAAAACTTATCTTTATTCAATATCCTCTGCTTATTCATTTATCATTTATTTTTCCATCAATTTTTTGTTCAGGTGGAAGGCATTCCCCTGACACGCTCTTTATTTCTATAAAAACTTTTTTTTTTTTTTCAAAATATTCAGGGCATTGAGCAAGGTAACGTATGTATACATTTGGACCGTTTAAGGGTTAAATTTTGTGACATTAAAAGCAAGTTCACTTAATTCACTATATCCAACTGTTCTTCAGATACAGTGGAACCTCGGCACTCAAATTAAACACTTAAACTGTCCAAACCTAGATAAAAAAAAATTCACTGCCACTGCTGTGAACATTTAAAAAAAAAATTATAAAGAGCAATTTCCTTTCTGAAATTAGACCCCTCAAAAATTTTTAAGGTTAGTACTTACCAAGATATAAGGCTGCAAAGTTGGCACTGGATTCTCACCTCACAGCAACATGGAGTTCTCCCGTTTGCAGAAGTGTTGCTCTTATACCTCTTTCTCGTTTTTATTTTAATTTATATAATTTTTGTTCATATAATTACAATTTATAGTAGTTCTTGTGATTTCATAGCCAATATTTGTTCTGACACTAATATTAGGTACTGAAATAGTACTCAAATAGTCACAAACACACTGACAGGTGAATATTTTCACTGCCTTGGTCACATGCTATTGTCTACAAATACAGTGGAACACCGACTTTCAGTCGAAATCCATTCCAGGAGCTAGGCCTAAAGTCGAAGTGGCCAAAAGTCGAAGCAATATTTCCCATGAGAAATAATGAAAATACAATTAATCCATTCCAGACACCCAAATATATTCACAAAAAATACATTTTTTAAAGAATAACTATAGTTTTACATAAACAAAACAATTATAAATGTACAGTCAACCCTCCATTTTCGTGTATCTCTGTTTTCGTGTGTTTCAGTTTTCGTGCATTTTTTTCGGGGAAATTTTACCTCTGTATTCGGTGATTACCTCCGTTTTCGTTCTTGGTACAGAACCTGTCCACCAGTGCCCCACACATACAAAGCTCGCTAGACCACCACCCACGCACATTGTCAGCAGTGTAGCATTGTTTTTGCTTGAGTGAATATCATCCCAGGAGTTCATACAAAATATTTATTAAGAATTCATTGTTTTTGGCTCTTGATTATTGTTTGTGACTACTAAATAAGTTATCATGGGCCCAAAGAAAGCTCCTAGTGCCAGTCCTTTGGTAAAGAATGTAAGAAACACGATGGAATTTAACCCTTTGACTGTCGCAAAATATTCGAAAAAAAAAATTATTTTTTCTTATCAAAATGTTAAGATTATTTTTCTGATTGTTTAAATCCAAATTTTTTTTTTCCAGTCAGTACTTACCGAGATATAGAACGGTAAATTTGGCAAAAAATAACCCGCGTATATGGCCTGTGAGACCAAAGTAATGTGCAATGTACAGTGGACCCCCGAGTTTCGTAAAAACTTCACTCCTGAAGTCTGCTCAAGTGCCATTACCGAACATATTTACTCCCTTAAGAAAAAATGTCACGTTGGTTAGTCTATTTCAGACCCCAAAATACACTTCCACAAGCACTGACAATATTATACTTACATAATTGTACGATTTCGGGGTTTACGAAACTCGGGGTCCACTGTATATATATATATATATATATATATATATATATATATATATATATATATATATATATATATATATATATATATATATATCACTTTTTAGTTATAGCTACAGTGGGAGTAAAAGGTAGATGGGATACAAGGAAAATAGAATCAGTAAGTAAAAGAGAGGTGAAGGTTTATAAACTAAAAGAGGAGGCACTTAGGGTAAGATATAAACAACTATTGGAGGATAGATGGGCTAGTGAGAGTGTAGGCAATGGGGTCGAAAATGTATGGGGTAGATTTAAAAATGTAGTGTTAGAGTGTTCAGCAGAAGTTTGTGGTTACAGGCGAGTGGGTGCGGGAGGGAAGAGGAGCGATTGGTGGAATGATGATGTACAGAGAGTAGTAGTAAGGGAGAAAAAGTTAGCATATGAGAGGTTTTTACAAAGTAGAAGTGATGCAAGGAGGGAAGAGTATATGGAGAGAAAAGAGAGGTTAAAGAGTGGTGAAGCAATGTAAAAGAGAGCAGATGAGAGAGTAGGTGAGATGTTATCAGCAAATTTTGTTGAAAATAAGAAAAAGTTTTGGAATGAGATTAATAAGTTGAGGAAGCCTAGAGAACAAATGGATTTGACAGTTAAAAATAGGAGAGGAGAGTTATTAAATAGAGAGTTAGAGGTATCGGGAAGATGGAGAGAATATTTTGAGGATTTGTTAAATGTTGATGAAGACAGGGAAGCTGTGATTTCGTGTGTAGGGCAAGGAGGAATAACATCTTGTCGGAGTGTGGAAGAGCCAGTTGTGGGTGTAGGGAAGTTCGTGAGGCAGTGGGTAGAATGAAAGGGGTAAGGCAGCTGGGATTGATGGGATAAAGATAGAAATGTTAAAAGCAGGTGGGGATATAATTTTGGAATGGTTGGTGCTATTATTTAATAAATGTATGGAAGAGGGTAAGGTACCTAGGATTGGCAGAGAGCGTGTATTGTTCCTTTGTATAAAGGCAAAGGAGACAAAAGAGAGTGCAAAAATTATAGGGAATAAGTCTGTTGAGTGTACCTGGTAAAGTGTATGGTAGAGTTATTATTGAAAGAATTAAGAGTAAAACAGAAAGCAGGATAGCAGATGAACAAGGGGCTTTAGGAAAGGTAGGGGTGTGTAGACCAAGTGTTTACAGTGAAACATATAGGTGAACAGTATTTGGATAAGGGTAAAGATGTTTTTGTGGCATTTATGGATTTGGAAAAGGCGTATGATAGGGTAGATAGGGGGCAATGTGGCAGATGTTGCAGGTGTATGGAATAGGAGGAAGGTTACTGAAAGCAGTGAAGAGTTTTTATGAGGATAGTGAGGCTCAGGTTAGAGTGTGTAGGAGGGAAGGGACTATTTCCAGTAAAAGTGGGCCTTAGACAAGGATGTGTGATGTCACCGTGGTTGTTCAATATATTTATAGATGGGGTTGTAAGAGAAGTGAATGCGAGGGTCTTGGCAAGAGGTGTTGGGCAAAAGATAAAGAAGCAAATACAAAGTGGGAGTTGTCACAGTTGCTTTTGCTGATGACACTGTGCTTTGGGAGATTCTGAAGAGAAGTTGCAGAGGTTGGTGGATGAATTTGATAGGGTGTGTAAAAGAGAAAATTGAAAGTGAATATAGGAAAGAGTAAGGTGATGAGGATAACAAAAGAATAGGTGACGAAAGATTGGATATCAGATTGGAGGGAGAGAGTATGGAGGAGGTGAATGTATTCAGATATTTGGGAGTGGACATGTCAGCGGATGGGTCTATGAAGGATGAGGTGAATCATAGAATTGATGAGGGAAAAGGGTGAGTGGAGCACTTCGGATTCTGTGGAGACAAAGAACCTTGTCCATGGAAGTAAAGAGGGAATGTATGAGAGTATAGTTATACCAACGCTCTTATATGGGTGTGAAGCATGGGTGATGAATGTTGCAACGAGGAGAAGGCTGGAGGCAGTGGAGATGTCATGTCTGAGGTCAATGTGTGGTGTGAATATAATGCAGAGAATTCGGAGTTTGGAAATTAGGAGGAGGTGCGGGATTACCAAAACGATTGTCCAGAGAGCTGAGGAGGGGTTGTTGAGGTGGTTTGGACATGTAGAGAGAATGGAACGAGACAGAGTGACTTCGAGAGTGTATAAATCTGTAGTGGAGGGAAGGAGGGGTAGGGGTCGGCCTAGGAAAGGTTGGAGGGAGGGGGTAAAGGAAGTTTTGTGTGCGAGGGCTTGGACTTCCAGCAAGCATGTGTGAGCGTATTTGATAGGAGTGAATAGAGGCATATGGTTTTTAATACTTGACGTGCTGTTGGAGTTTGAGAAAAGTAACATTTATGAAGGGATTCAGGGAAACCAGCAGGCCGGACTTGAGTTCTGGAGATGGGAAGTACAGTGTCTGCACTCTGAAGGAGGGGTGTTAATGATGCAGTTTTATAACTGTAGTGTAAAGCACCCTTCTGGCAAGACAGTGATGGAGTGAATGATGATGAAAGTTTTTCTTTTCTGGGCCACCCTGCCTTGGTGGGAATCGGCTGATGTGTTAATAAAAAAAAAAAATATATATATATATATATATATATATATATATATATATATATATATATATATATATATATATATATATATATATATATATGATATGATATGATGTAGGCGTAATGACAGTAGTTTGTTGGACTATGTATTCGTAGATAAAAGACTGTTGAGTAGACTTCAGGATGTACATGTTTATAGAGAGGCTACAGATATATCAGATCACTTTTTAGTTATAGCTACAGTGGGAGTAAAAGGTAGATGGGATACAAGGAAAATAGAATCAGTAAGTAAAAGAGAGGTGAAGGTTTATAAACTAAAAGAGGAGGCAGTTAGGGTAAGATATAAACAACTATTGGAGGATAGATGGGCTAGTGAGAGTGTAGGCAATGGGGTCGAAAATGTATGGGGTAGATTTAAAAATGTAGTGTTAGAGTGTTCAGCAGAAGTTTGTGGTTACAGGCGAGTGGGTGCAGGAGGAAGAGGAGCGATTGGTGGAATGATGATGTAAAGAGAGTAGTAAGGGAGAAAGTTAGCATATGAGAGGTTTTTACAAAGTAGAAGTGATGCAAGGAGGAAGAGTATATGGAGAGAAAAAGAGAGGTTAAAAGAGTGGTGAAGCAATGTAAAAGAGAGCAGATGAGAGAGTGGGTGAGATGTTATCAGCAAATTTTGTTGAAAATAAGAAAAGTTTTGGAATGAGATTAATAAGTTGAGGAAGCCTAGAGAACAAATGGATTTGACAGTTAAAAATAGGAGAGGAGAGTTATTAAATGGAGAGTTAGAGGTATCGGGAAGATGGAGAGAATATTTTGAGGATTTGTTAAATGTTGATGAAGACAGGAAGCTGTGATTTCGTGTGTAGGGCAAGGAGGAATAACATCTTGTAGGAGTGTGGAAGAGCCAGTTGTGGGTGTAGGGGAAGTTCGTGAGGCAGTGTGTAGAATGAAAGGGTAAGGCAGCTGGGATTGATGGGATAAAGATAGAAATGTTAAAAGCAGGTGGGGATATAATTTTGGAGTGGTTGGTGCTATTATTTAATAAATGTATGGAAGAGGGTAAGGTACCTAGGGATTGGCAGAGAGCGTGTATTGTTCCTTTGTATAAAGGCAAAGGGGACAAAAGAGAGTGCAAAATTATAGGGAATAAGTCTGTTGAGTGTACCTGGTAAAGTGTATGGTAGAGTTATTATTGAAAGAATTAAGAGTAAAACAGAAAGCAGGATAGCAGATGAACAAGGGGCTTTAGGAAAGGTAGGGGTGTGTAGACCAAGTGTTTACAGTGAAACATATAGGTGAACAGTATATGGATAAGGGTAAAGATGTTTTTGTGGCATTTATGGATTTGGAAAAGGCGTATGATAGGGTAGATAGGGGGCAATGTGGCAGATGTTGCAGGTGTATGGAATAGGAGGAAGGTTACTGAAAGCAGTGAAGAGTTTTATGAGGATAGTGAGGCTCAGGTTAGAGTGTGTAGGAGGGAAGGGACTATTTCCCAGTAAAAGTGGGCCTTAGACAAGGATGTGTGATGTCACCGTGGTTGTTCAATATATTTATGGATGGGGTTGTAAGAGAAGTGAATGCGAGGGTCTTGGCAAGAGGTGTTGGGCTAAAAGATAAAGAAGCAAATACAAAGTGGGAGTTGTCACAGTTGCTTTTGCTGATGACACTGTGCTTTTGGGAGATTCTGAAGAGAAGCTGCAGAGGTTGGTGGATGAATTTGGTAGGGTGTGTAAAAGAAGAAAATTGAAAGTGAATATAGGAAAGAGTAAGGTGATGAGGATAACAAAAAGAATAGGTGACGAAAGATTGGATATCAGATTGGAGGGAGAGAGTATGGAGGAGGTGAATGTATTCAGATATTTGGGAGTGGACATGTCGGCGGATGGGTCTATGAAGGATGAGGTGAATCATAGAATTGATGAGGGGAAAAGGGTGAGTGGAGCACTCGGAGTCTGTGGAGACAAAGAACCTTGTCCATGGAAGTAAAGAGGGAATGTATAAGAGTATAGTTATACCAACGCTCTTATATGGGTGTGAAACATGGATAATGAATGTTGCAACGAGGAGAAGGCTGGAGGCAGTGGAGATGTCATGTCTGAGGTCAATGTGTGTGTGAATATAATGCAGAGAATTCGGAGTTTGGAAATTAGGAGGAGGTGCGGGATTACCAAAACGATTGTTCAGAGAGCTGAGGAGGGGTTGTTGAGGTGGTTTGGACATGTAGAGAGAATGGAACGAGACAGAGTGACTTGAGAGTGTATAAATCTGTAGTGGAGGGAAGGCGGGGTAGGGGTCGGCCTAGGAAAGGTTGGAGGAGGGGTAAAGGAAGTTTTGTGTGCGAGGGGCTTGGACTTCCAGCAAGCATGTGTGAGCGTATTTGATAGGAGTGAATGGAGGCATATGGTTTTTAATACTTGAGCGTGCTGTTGAGTGTGAGCAAAGTAACATTTATGAAGGATTCAGGAAACCGGCAGGCCGGACTTGAGTTCTGGAGATGGGAAGTACAGTGCCGGCACTCTGAAGGAGGGTGTTAATGTTGCAGTTTTATAACTGTAGTGTAAAGCACCCTTCTGGCAAGACAGTGATGGAGTGAATGATGATGAAAGTTTTTCTTTTCGGCCACCCTGCCTTGGTGGAATCGCCGATGTGTTAATAAAAAATATATATATACACTCGTA
>WNWK01037765.1:0-18307 GCA_009830355.1 Cherax destructor | reverse complement strand
CCTTCACCTAAAAGGTCACTGTGCACACTGTCCTGATTTATCTCTCACCAGGTAACTGTGCACACTGTCCTGATTCTACCTTTCCCCTCAGGTCACTGTGCACACTGTCCTGACTCAGCTCTCACCTTAGGTACACTGTGCACACTGTCCTGACTTACCTCTCAACCAGTTGCACTGTGCACACTGTCCTGACTTACCTTCACCTCAGGTACACTGTGCACACTGTCCTGACTCAGTCTCTCACCTTTGGGTACACTGTGCACACTGTCCTGACTATCTTCACCAGGTACATGTGCACACTGTCCTGACTCAGTCTCTCACCAGGTGCACTGTGCACACTGTCCTGACTCAGTCTCTCACCTCAGGTACATGTGCACACTGTCCTGTCCTGACTCAGTCTCTCACCTCAAGTACACTGTGTACACACTGTCCTGACTCAGTCCCCACATCAGGTGCACTGTGCACACTGTCCTGACTCAGTGTCTTACCCTCATGCACTGTCACACTGTCCTGACTCCATTTTCTTCAATGATAGAAACCTGTCTAGTGCCCAGCGCACCCACAAAGCCGCCCCCCACACACATACTTAGGCAGTGTCATGTTTTTTTCTCGGTGAGTGAACATATCCTGTGAGGTAATACAAAACATTTTGTTATACAGTGGACCCAGCTATTGAAACGGCTTGGCAATAGAACATATCGTCATTAGAACAAGAAAATCAATATCGCCATGCGAACAAAATATCACGATTCGAACAAGTGCGTGACCTGTCCGACCAGGCGCTTGGGTGCCTCACCGCGCAGGCATGGAGAGCCAGTCCCGCGTTGTTTACACTCGAAAGAACAATACCCTGCATGCTCATCGAGACATTTCACACTTAATTATAATTGCTTCACCACTCTTTTAACCTCTCTTTTTCTCTCCATATACTCTTCCCTCCTTGCATCACTTCTACTTTGTAAAAACCTCTCATATGCTAACTTTTTCTCCCTTACTACTCTCTTTACATCATCATTCCACCAATCGCTCCTCTTCCCTCCCGCACCCACTCGCCTGTAACCACAAACTTCTGCTGAACACTCTAACACTACATTTTTAAATCTACCCCATACATTTTCGACCCCATTGCCTACACTCTCACTAGCCCATCTATCCTCCAATAGTTGTTTATATCTTACCCTAACTGCCTCCTCTATTAGTTTATAAACCTTCACCTCTCTCTTACTTACTGATTCTATTTTCCTTGTATCCCATCTACCTTTTACTCCCACTGTAGCTATTCATTACTTCTCCCTTTGTTTATGATGACATCTAAAGGTAGTTGTTAGAAATAATTAAACTCAGTGAACATGGTAATAATATGGCTGTGTAGTGTAATAATATGGCTGTGTAGTGTAATAATATGGCTGTGTAGTGTAATAATATGGCTGTGTAGTGTAATAATATGGCTGTGTAGTGTAATAATATGGCTGTGTAGTGAAATAATATGGCTGTGTAGTGTAATAATATGGCTGTGTAGTGTAATATTATGGCTGTGTAGTGTAATAATATGGCTGTGTAGTGTAATAATATGGCTGTGTAGTGTAATAATATGGCTGTGTAGTGTAATAATATGGCTGTGTAGTGAAGCCCCAGGTGGGGGCTACATACGTGTACCTACGTCTAAAGGCTACCTACACTGAATTCCTACAAATAAATACTACACACCTATCTCCCTACATTAAGACTAACAAATATTTTAAAGTAAGTAATGAATGTACTGTGGCAGTAAAAGACAAAGAAGGGAAGTAACCCCAGAAAAGGACTTGGTACATGAAGTCTATGGAAGGGAATTCCTATTCTAAACAATAGTAACTCTTAAATCCTCTACCCTCCTCCTGTCTTCCACACATCAAAAACTCTTCAATAAAGGTAAGTGTCAAGTTATTACTGTTTTATACTTCATGTCTCATTGTTTTCTGTGTAGATAAATGTACATTTATGTAAAAAAAAATTTTTTTTAAATACTTTTGGATGTCTGGAATGGATTAATTTCATTTACATTATTTCTTATGGGGAAAATGGTTTTGAAAATCGTCCATTTTAAAATAGGCGGACTATCAGGAACATATTAATCACGATTTTCAAGGGTCCACTGTATAAGAATACATACATACTAATAATAATATGTATATAATAATTATTATATGAATAATTATTATTATAAGAATACATATGTACTAATAAATAATACGTAATAATAATAATAATAATAATAATAATAATAATAATAATAAAAGTGAGTTTCAGATCGCCACCACAAGATGGAAGTGTGTATCAAAACATCGCCGCTCTCCGCCTCCACTAACACTACTCACATACGTAATATTTCATTCATGCTAGTGTATATATCATGTTTCTATGTTATTAATATTGTTTATTATGTCATATTAGATGAATTGTGATAGATAAATAATGTGTAGAGTTGATATTAGGGAAATTATTTAAGTGTTTTGTGGTGCCTGGGAAATTCTCATGTTTTCATTACGTTTCATGCAGTTATTTTGCGACATTTCTTCTTTCTAACCATGGGTCTTAAAAAAGCAAGTGCAAAGGACAGTGCTGAGGAGAAGAAAATGAGGATGATTTCCATGGAATTAAAGCAGGAAATCATACATAAACACAAAATAGGTGTAGCATTATGAGTGTACCATTAAGAATGTACCATTGAGAGTGTAGCCATTAAGCAATTAAGTGATAGAAAAAGGACAGTCTAATGGAGTTTGCCTTACAAACACTCAGTTTTCTGTTATAAAAGCATGGGAAGGTATGCCAGGAGAAACAACAACAACAATGGCCACTGACTCCGCCTCCCCTAACACTACTCACATATGTAATATTTCATTCATTCTAGTGTATATATCATGTATCTATGTAATTAACCCTTAAACGGTCCAAACGTATATTTACGTTTTATTTTTCCTGCCTCCAAATTTGGCACGATTGGCCTGAGATGCCTGGTCAGCATAGAATGGGTCTTAACACTCAGTGTGCACCATATTAAAAAAAATTGGGACCACTTAGTACCTTGTGGGAGCACCAGTTAAATTAAGGGCCAGCTAGAGCAAACAGCGCGGCAAAAACCATAGATTCACTGATGTCATGTCATATTAACACTCCCCTTTGAAGTGGAAAGTGATGTCGGCAGGCTGGCAGGCCAGCTGGCTGCCTGCCTGCCTGGGGACCTGGCTGGCAAACAGCTGGTTGGCCACCTGGCTGGTCAGCTGGGTACCTGATTGGCTGTCTATCTCTGTCTGTCTGTCTGTATCTATCTGTCTCTGTCTCTAACTCACAGGAACACATACGTAAATACAGTTATACCTAGTTTAAATTACCTAGGATAACTAAAAAAATCAAGACAAAGTGTTAAATTGTGCTTGTGATCTGCGTAATACCAGTTGGTTCATGAGCTACTCTCTGAGACAAGCAGACAGAAAGGAGACGACACACAGGCAGACAGAAAGACAGACAAACAGACAGAAAGACAGACACACAGACAGATACAGACAGACAGACAGGTTTGCGTAACAAATAAAGGGAAGCAGTAAGCTGTCAAATATCATCACTGTAATTATTGGACTGATAAGAAGAGATAAGACTACGGCTCACCCCTCGTGAAATGTCACCAGAGTCATTAGTGGAGATCAGATGAGATAAGGCAGCAACACAATGCTTCAAGGGAACTTTATTATTATTATTATTATTATTATTATTATTATTATTATTATTATTATTATTATTATGCACTATTATTATTATTATTATTATTATTATTCACTATCATTATTATTATTATTATTTTTATGCACTATCATTATTATTATTATTTGAGTACAATTTCAGTACCTAATATTAGTGTCAGAACAAAGATTGGCTATGAAATCACAAGAACTACTATAAATTGTGATTATGAGAACATAAAAATTATAAAAAATAATAAAAAAAGAGAAAAAAAAAGGTATATCGGCAACGATTCTGCCAGCAGCAGGACTCCTGTTGCTGTCAGGTGAGCATCCAGTGCCAACTTCTCCATCTCATATCTCGGTAACTACTGATCCAGATTCTTTTTTTTTTATCCTTAAACACTTAAAAAAATGTGCTCTTTATTTCTATAATTTGTTTTTTTTCAAAATATTCGGGGCACTGGACGAGCGAACGTAAATATATGTGTGGACCATTTAAGGGTTAATATTGTTTATTACGTCTTATTAGATGAATTGTGATAAATAAATAAGCCATAGAGTTGATATTTGGGAAATTATTGAAGTATTTTGTGGAGTCTGGAATTCCACTGGAACGGATTAATTCAATTTCAATTAATTTAAAAGAGGAAAATTGACTCTGCAAACGAGCAAATCCAGTTGTGAGCAAGCTCCTGGAATGGATTAAACTCGTAGGTAGAGGTTCCACTGTACCTTGAAATTGAGCGCAAAGTAGCGAAAATGTTCGATTTTTGCCGATGTTCAAGAGTAAACAAATCACACCACGCGTCCAATACACATCAACTGATGAGTCTAATATTCTTGCACAAGTGCACTGATATTATTTATACCATTTTTACAATGATGCAGTAGTATACATAACAGAAAATCTTCTATTTTTTGTAAGAATAAAAATTCAAAAAGGAAAGCAAAAGTAATGTAAGAGGGGCCTGGAGACATGACTAATGAACAGAAAAAAGGGTATTTTAGTGCCAGGAATTTCTGTCTTGTTTATTCTGGACCCTATTTTGAAATTGGCATCTTTTGAAATTTGTGTGAAATTGGCCAAATTGCCAAATTCTGACCACTTTATTGGGTAGTTGAAATCGGTAAATTGGTGGTTTCTTGTACTCAATTGATAGAAATGGAATTCTAGAAAAATAGCTATAATTTTAGTAGACTGAGACATAGAAATTAGCCGAAAATAGGGCTCAAAGTGGGTGAAATCGCCAATGTGAAAATATCATCCATACCGCTAACTTTGCGAGAACATAATTCCATTAGTTTTTCACCAAATTTCATACTGAAAGGGTTAACATGTTCCTGAAGTGCAATATGGCTCTGAAACTGAACTTGTTGCACAGATGGCTTATTTCAGCTTGCTCAGGGTGGTAATTTTCAACAAATGAATGACCCTTATTCCACATTGTACAAATCTCCTTAACCCTTTGACTGTTTCGGTCGTATATATACGTCTTACGAGCCAATGTTTTGGACGTATTTATATGCCTAAATTCTAGAGGCTTCAAATGAAGCGGGAGAAAGCTGATAGGCCTACATGTGAGAGAATGGGTCTGTGTGGTGGGTGTGCGCAGTATGAAAAATCGGGACTCAGTGGTGCATTGTGGGAGCGCCATGTTTGTAGTCCTTATTCACCATGCCAGGCGGTAAGAAGTACCTCACTCCCCGGCGAATTGGAGGTCTTCTCTTCCCAAGTGATAGTTCTAACAGCGATGGAAGTGCCAGTGAAAGTGAATTCCATGGTTTTCAAAAGGGTGTGACCAAAAGCAGTGCCCAGGATAACATAATTAGTGATGAAAACCCAGATTACCCACAACCGTCCACATCTGGTGCTGGGCCGTCTCATTCACGTTCACCTGTACCAGAACGAAAGAGGAAACTATTTCAACGTGTAGAAGACTCTGATGTGAGCAGTGTAAGTGATCATGACAGTGATTTCAAAGCTATTGAAAGCAGTTCTAGTGACGACAGTGAGGGAGATTATTCTCCAGTGAAGCGGCAGAATGTACGACGCAGCATGCATTCTGGTAGTGTGCCATATGCTATTCCAAGGAAAATGAGTAAATCTCGGAGTACAGTGGACCCTCGGTTAACGAAAGGTTCCGTTAACGAAAGCTTCAGAAACCGAAAGCTTTTTTCGTAATCGGTTAGCGAAAAATTCCTCGGTTACCGAAAGGTATTAGACGTGTCCGCCTGCTCCGCGCAACCGCATGATGCCAGAGAAGCGTTGTTTACCATTGAGAGAACATTACCTAGCGCGCTCTTTCAAAGATTCACAATATATTTGGTGTCTTTTTTGGTGGTATAGTTATTGTCACTGTGAAATAAGTCACCATGGGTCCAAAGAAGCTTCCTAGTGGCACCCCTGTGGTAAAGAGAGTGAGGAACACCATCGAACTGAAGAAGGAAATAATAGAAAAATATGAGAGTGGTGTACGTCTGAGTGATCTTGCCAGGATGTACAAGAAAACTCCATCTACTATCGGCACTATCCTGGCACAGAGAAAAGAGATCAAGGAAGCTAATGTTGCAAAAGGGGTTAATTTGTTAACGAAACAAAGATCGAAAACAGTGGATGAGGTTGAGAAGTTGTTGTTGGTGTGGATCAATGAAAAACAGTTAGCAGGTGATAGTATTTCTATGGCGATAATTTGTGAAAAGGCAAGGAAGTTGCACGCAGATCTTGTGAAGACAATGCCTGGAACCAGTGGTGAGGCGAGTGATTTTAAAGCCAGCAAAGGCTGGTTTGAGAAGTTTAAGAAACGTAGTGGCATACACAATGTTGTGAGGCATGGTGAGGCAGCCAGCTCAGACAAACATGCAGCTGAAAAGTTTGTGAGTGAATTTAAGGGGTTCATAGAGGCTGAACAATTCCTCCCCCAACAAGTGTTTAACTGTGATGAAACAGGCCTGTTTTGGAAGAAAATGCCCAACAGGACCTACATTACTCAGGAGGAAAAGGCACAGCCAGGACACAAGCCTATGAAAGACAGGCAAACTCTCTTGTTTTGTTCTAATGCTAGTGGGGATTTTAAAGTGAAGCCTTTACTGGTGCATCACACAGAAAATCCCAGACCCTTCAGGAAACACAGTGTTGACAAGAATAAATTGTGTGTGCATTGGAAGGCTAACACCAAGGCATGGGTCACTACGGAGATTTTCAAGGAATGGTGGACTGGAGTGTTTGGCCCTAGTGTGAAGAAATACCTCCTGGAAAAGAAATTGCCACTCAAGTGCCTCCTGGTACTGGACAATGTTCCTGCTCATCCTCACAACTTGGAAGAGTTGTTGCCTGACAACTTAAATTTCATCAGAGTGAAGTTCTTGCCTCCTAACACCACTCCTCTCCTCCAGCCCATGGACCAGCAGGTCATTGCAAACTTCAAGAAACTGTACACCAAAGCACTGTTTCAGAGGTGCTTTAATATGACCAATGACTCTGAATTGACCCTAAGAGAGTTCTGGAAAGAACACCTCAATATCGTGCATTGCATAGGCCTTATAGGTAAGGCTTGGGAGGAAGTGACTTCCAGGACTCTGAACTCTGCTTGGAGACCACTGTGGCCGGATTGTGTTGAAAAGAGGGATTTTGAAGGATTTGAGGCTGACCCTGACGACCCTGTGCCTGTTGTGGAACATGTTGTGGAAGATATTGTGGAATTGGGGAACAGCCTGGGGTTGGAGGTGAGTGGTGAGGATGTGGAAGAGTTGGTGGAGGAGCACAGGGTTGAGCTAACAACTGAAGAGCTGCAAGAGCTTCATCTGGAACAGCAACAGACCACAGCTGAGGCTATTGCTTCACAGGAGGAGAGAGAGAGATAAGGAGGTGCCTTCTTCAGTGCTTAAGGAGATGTGTACAAAGTGGAATGAGTTGCAGACATTTGTTGAAAGATACCACCCTGAGCAAGCTGAAATGAGCCTTCTGTGCAACCACTTCAGTGACAGAGCCATATTGTACTTCAGAAAATTGTTGAAGAGTCGCCAGAAACTGAGGACTGTGGACAGTTACTTCACCAGGCAGGGGTCTAGTGACTCTCAAGCTGGTCCTAGTGGCATTAAAAGACCAAGAAGGGAAGTAACCCCAGAGAGGGACTTGTTACCTGAAGTCCTTTTGGAGGGGGATTTCCCTTCCAACCATTAACACCCTGCCCCTGTCAGCAACTCTACCTTCCAGATGCCTGCAACTCTTTAATAAGGGTAAGTAAATGTTATTGTTTTTTTTTTTTGAGTGATTATTTTTTTGTGGAACGAATTAATTGTATTTACATTATTTCTTATGGGAAATAAGGTTTCAGATTACGAAAGATTCAGATTAAGTAATAGCTTCTGGACCGGATTAATTTTGTTAAGCTAGGGTCCACTGTACGTCTCTTGACCCTACACCACGAATTGATTGTGACGATGACGATATTGTTACAATGGGTATGCGTAAAGTGCGTGGGGTAGCAGGTAGTGGTGGTAGTGTTGGCGGTGGCATGAGTCATGTACCACCACGAGCGAGCCACGCTGGTACCCATGCTGCTAACTCAGCACAACCACCATCAACCACCCCCACACTTCCACAACCTGCACAACCACAACCTGCAACACCACAACCACCTGTCAATATCCAGTACCCACCAGCAGACCGCATCTGGGATTGGCAGCATGGTGACAATTTTGTTCCCAATCCCCATGACTTTGATGAAGCACAAAGTGGAATACGGCCATCGTGCACACTTGGGAACAATGCTACTGAACTAGAATGCTTTCAGTTATTCTTCAATGAACCCCTGATGGACATTATTGTCAGGGAAAGCAACATATACTATGAGTACACCATGGCAAACACATTTCTTTCACCAAATTCACGGCTACACCAGTGGAAGGACACAACTGTGGCAGAGATGTACCTGTTATTTGCCACAATAATGCTTATGCCACATGTGTATAAGCACACTGTCACCACATACTGGTCGACAGAATGCCTGATTTCAACCCCAGGTTTTAGTGATATTATACCAGTGAATCGTTTTTTGATACTGTTGCATATGCTTCACTTCTCTGAAAAAACAAGGCCTCACAGAAATGACAGGTTATATAAGATCAGGAATGTGTTCATGTACCTGAAACAAAAGTGCTGTATGTATTTTTATCCCTTCAGGAAGCTTGTTATTGATAAGTCTTTGATTTTGTTCAAAGGTAGACTGTCGTTCAAGCAGTATATACCAAGCAAGAGGAAACGCTTTGGCATAAAGTTATTTGTACTGTGTGATTGCAAAAGTGGTCTGGTTCTGGATCTAATTGTGTACACTGGCAGTAATACATTGAGAGATACCACGAAGTTATTGGGTATCTCTGGTGATGTGGTTAGAACAATGATGGAACCATATCTTGGTAAGGGGCATATATTATATACTGATAACTGGTACACTGGTACTCAGTGATTTCTTGCGAGTGAACATGACAGACGTGTGTGGCACAGTGCATGCAAATCGTAAACATATGCCTAGGTTTGACGCTGGCACTCGTAGAGGTGAAGTGCAGGTGTTTGCTGCCAATGATATCATGGCATTTCAGTTGCAAGACAAACGTGATGTCACATTGTTGACATCAGTTCACGGACATGAAATGGTACACAGTGGAAGGCAGAATAGAGAGACCAATGAACCCATTCTAAAACCTGCAGCTGTCATGGACTACAACCTCAATATGCGCTTAGTGGACAAATGTGACATGCAGATTGGGTTTGCTGATTGTGTACGCAAAAGTTATAAGTGGTACATAAAACTCTTTTTCCATCTTCTTGACATTTCCATGCTGAATGCTTATAACATGTACAAGTTGAAGACCAACAACAAACCCAAATATGGTGAATTTTGTTTGTCAGTCATCAGACAAATAATATTCAAGTACCAAGGAGCAACACCTGCAAAAGACCAGCGCCCACGAAATTATCAACACATGCCCTCTCGTCTGAGGCCTGGTGATCACTACCCCATACAAGTGCCTGCTACTATTCTCAAGTAAAATGCGCAGAAGAGGTGGTTTGTCTGTAAACATACCACAAAACGCCCACAAACACGCAGAGACACTCGTTTTATGTGTGAGGAGTGTAAAGTACCACTGTGCATATACCCATGTTTCAAAGAATTCCACAAGCTGCAGGAGTTCTAGGAAAGTTTCCAGTGACTGTATATTTGTATATATATTATAGAACAATAGTAATGAAATTTTTTTGTTGTTGTTTGTTTGTGTAAACAAGTTTTGTAAACAATATAAATATACTAATGTTTGTGCAATTATTGTGTTGCAAACGAGTGTATATATATATATAAATTGCACCTTACTTTGGTCTCACAGGCCACATAAGTTACATAAAAAAAGAAAATAGTGAAAAAAAATGAAATCTACGAACGGAAGTAAACAGAAGTTTACCGAGTCAGTGGAATTCGCCGCTGTTGCCATACATAGCTCATTTTCTGCCAACTTTACGCCTCTATATCTCGGTAAGTACTGATCGCAAAAAATTATTTTTAGGCTTAAAACAATCAGCAAAATAATCCTAACATTTTGGTAAGAATTTTTTTTTTTTTTTTTCGAATATTTCCCGACATAGAATGATGAAGAAGGCACCTTACACTCCTGCTATTAGTATAGTAAACCTTAAGGGAGCTAGTCTCTTGTTTCCCCCTGCTGTCTTCCTTTGTTTGCTGACCTGATCCATTGCCACCTCCAGTCTATCTTCCTCCTCCTGTGAAGCAATTTCCTCTACTCAGGTCTGATGCTTTTCCAAGAAAGTCTCAAAGACCGTGGGAATACTATCCAAGATACGGTAGTATGTTCCACAACCAGCTCCCCTTACCCTACATCACTCACTCATTTACCCATACCTCACCTATGGAATCTGCGCATGGGGGTCTACATCAATAACTCATCTCAGACCACTAATAACACAACAAAAGGCAGCAGTTAGAATAATAACACATTCACACTCCAGACAACATACTCCACCAATATTCAAAAACCTAAACTTACTCACCATACAAGACATCCATACTTTTTACTGTGCCTATTACATACATAGAACACTCTATGCAAATATTAACCCACCACTCAAACTTCTCCTTACCAATTTTAACAGGACACATGACCATAACACTAGACACAGATCACTCCTCGATGTTCCCATTGTCCATCTAACACTATGTAAAAACTCAATGCATATAAAAGGCACGAAAATTTGGAATTCATTACCTGTCATTGCCAAAGAAACCCTGTCTTTACCAGAATTCAAAACGATGCTAAAAAACCACCTTTTCACCCAAACCTAAGTGCTCAATATCAAACATTCCCAACAAAGTAGAATAATCACTTAATGTAAAAACCTGACTAATCATTTAAATGTAAAAACCTGTTATGAATAATACATACTAAGCTAACTATTTCCATAACATTTACATTATAATGACCACGTAAACTGTAACAGCAATGCAATTAATTGTTTTAAATTGTTATCTCACTCAATTAATTGCATTGCTACAATTACTTGATATGTTCAACTTATATTCAAACTTTATAACTTAGATACGCAATTATACTTATTTTATAAATTATCAACCATAACTTTTTACCATGTAGTCTATAATTAAGTAGTCCTAGGAATGCCCGGAATGCACAGCATATTAGGGGCTTTTGGCATGTACATCTCATTAATACCTATGTATCTTGTCTACCCAACCATGTATCATTGTACAGTAGGCCCTCATTTAGCACGGTAGTTACGTTCCTGAAAACATCGTGTTAGCTAAAATCGTGTTAGATAATTAAAAGAACTTATGGGAAAAATAGGGTTACGTTTCTGAGAGTCCCCAAAAAGCCAAACAAGTTTTTTTTAGACCAACAGATCTTACAAATATAAAAGAGAATATGTAATTGTAGTTCATTATCGTGATGTATTATGTTGTTTTTACTGCTTAAGACTACAAATGTAACAGAAATAATAGTATTTACCTTAAATTGTGGGTGCTGATGTTTGTGGATGATTGTGAAGAGAGTGGAGAGTTATGCTGTGGCCCTACTGGGCTGAGGTGGATAGTAGAGATTCTGGAACTGAAGTCGATGGTTGTACTGAGTGTCTCTAACTTTAATAAAGTCATTCAGTAAGTCAGTCAAGTCATTCAGTAATCCAGTCCATTCAGTAAGTCAGTTAAGTCATTCAGTATCATTCAGTAAGTCAGTCAGTCAAGTCATTCATTAAGTCAGTCAAGTCATTCAAGTCATTCAGTAAGTCAGTCAAGACATTCAGTAAGTCATTCAAGACATTCAGTAAGTCAGTCAAGACATTCAGTAAGTCAAGTCATTCAGTAAGTCAGTCCATTCAGTAAGTCAGTTAAGTCATTCAGTATCATTCAGTAAGTCAGTCAAGTCATTCATTAAGTCAGTCAAGTCATTCATTAAGTCAGTCAAGTCATTCAGTAAGTCAGTCAAGACATTCAGTAAGTCAGTAAAGACATTCAGTAAGTCAGTCAAGACATTCAGTAAGTCAGTCAGTCAAGTCATTCAGTAAGTCAGTCCATTCAGTAAGTCAGTTAAGTCATTCAGTATCATTCAGTAAGTCAGTCAGTCAAGTCATTCAGTAAGTCAGTCAAGTCATTCATTAAGTCATTCAAGTCATTCAGTAAGTCAGTCAAGTCATTCAGTAAGTCAGTCAAGACATTCTTTAGTAAGTCAGTCAAGACATTCAGTAAGTCAGTCAGTCAAGACATTCAGTAAGTCAGTCAGTCAAGACATTCAGTAAGTCAGTCAGTCAAGTCATTCAGTAAGTCAGTCAGTCAAGTCATTCAGTAAGTCAGTCAAGTCATTCAGTAAGTCAGTCAAGTCATTCAGTAAGTCAATCAGTCAAGTCATTCAGTAAGTCAGTCAGTCAAGTCATTCAGTAAGTCAGTCAGTCAAGTCATTCAGTAAGTCAGTCAGTCAAGTCATTCAGTAAGTCAGTCAAGTCATTCAGTAAGTCAGTCAGTCAAGTCATTCAGTAAGTCAGTCAGTCAAGTCATTCAGTAAGTCAGTCAGTCAAGTCATTCAGTAAGTCAGTCAGTCAAGTCATTCAGTAAGTCAGACAGTCAAGTCATTCAGTCAGTCAAGTCATTCAGTAAGTCAGTCAAGTCATTCAGTAAGTCAGTCAAGTAATTCAGTAAGTCAGTCAAGACATTCAGTAAGTCAGTCAAGACAAATATTCAGTAAGTCAGTCAAGACATTCAGTTTAGTCAGTTAAGTCATTCAGCAAGTCAGTCAGTCAAGTCATTCATTAAGTCAGTCAAGTCATTCAGAAAGTCAGTCAGTCAAGTCATTCAGTAAGTCAGTACAGTCAGTCAGTAAGTTAGTCACACAAACTTATGTTTACATCTTTTTATGTGTACAAAGTAACACTTCATTACAGCCACAGGTTATGTCTTGTCTAATATATTTTTCTTTGGTAATTCTAAGACTTAATAAATGCTTAAACATTTTCTTGCCACTTTGAGCAACACTGGTATGCCTACTGGGTGACATGATTGCTTGCAGATACAAGATATAGTAATTTAAAGTTCAAAACACAATTCACTCTCTTATTCTTGACAAACAGCTGGCTTGACGCGTATGGAATACGAATGCTGGGATGGTGGGGTGTTGTTGGGAAGGGTAGCCTGGGAAGGCAGGTGGTCTCCCAAGTTGTTCCACAACATTAGCACCGGCCGCTTGAGGGAATGGTTATTTGTTTTTCTTCCTGCAAACTGTAGTAAGTTTATTCAGGTATACACAGATACGTTACAAGATTATCATACATAGCAGCATATGTGTAGAGAACCTAGGATAACCCAAACTTTGGATTATCCTAGGTTCTCTAGGATAACACTTTGGGTTATCCTAGGTTTTCTAGGATAACACTTTGGGTTATCCTAGGTTCTCTAGGATAACACTTTGGGTTATCCTAGGTTCTCTACACATATGCTGCTATGTATGATAATCAATGTAACTATCTCTGTATACCTGAATAAACTTACAGTTTGTGGGAAGGAAAACAAATTCCCTTTCCTCAAAGCATGAGGATTCTTACAGCTGTAAATAACCATGGGCTTACACTTGAAATCACCTGATGCATTACCCAAAAGGAGCAAGGTGAAGCGATCCTTTGCTGTCTTGAAGCCTGGTGCACTTTCTCTTGCTGACTGATATAAGTTCATGTTAGCATTTTCTTCCAGAAAACACTTGTCTCGTCAGCATTAAACACTTGTTGTGGCTCATAGCCACCCTTAGTAGGACCCCACTGACTCAATGGTTTAACCTACTGCAGGCGACCGCGGGCTCAAAATTTTTCCCTCCAGCGAATCGCGTAATATAAGGTTTACGTCGTGTTAGATAAAAATGTGCCGAATTCTTCAATCCGTAATACCCAAAACGCGCAACATAAAGTCGTGCTAAATGAGGTTCTACTGTACCATGTCTCAATAAAGTATTATTATTATTATTATTATTATTATTATTATTATTATTATAAGCTCTTGTAGCTCTTCATTGGCTAGCTCTACCCTGGAGTTTACCTTGAAAGAGTTCCGGGGGTCAACGCCCCTGCGGCCCGGTCTGTGACCAGGCCACATAATGGATCAGAGCCTGATCAAAAAGGCTGTTACTGCTAGCCGCACTCAGTCCGACGTATGAACCACAGCCCGTCTGGTCAGGTACTGACTTTAGGTGCTTGTCCAGTGCCTGCTTGAAGACAGCCAGGGGTCTATTGGTAATCCCCCTTATGTACGCTGGGAGGCAGTTGAAGTCTTGGGCCCCTGACACTTATTGTGTAGTCTCTCAACGTGCTAGTGGCACCCCTGCTTTTCATTGGGGGGATGTTGCATCATCTGCCAAGTCTTTTGCTTTCTTAGGGAGTGACTCTCATGTGCAAGTTTGGTACTAATCCCTCTAGGATTTCCCAAGTGTATATAATAATGTATCTCTCCCGCCTGCATTCTAGGGAGTACAGGTTTAGGAACTTCAAGCTTTCCCAGTAATTGAGATGGTTTATCGCAGTTATGCATGCTGTGAAGGTTCTCTGCACATTTTCTAGTTCAGCAATTTCACCTGCCTTGAAAGGTGCAGTTAGTGTGCAGCAATATTCCAGCCTAGATAGAACAAGCGACCTGAAAAAGTGTCATCATGGGCTTGGCATCCCTGGTTTTGAAGGTTCTCATTATCCATCCTGTCATTTTTCTAGCAGATGTAATTGCTACAGTGTTATGGTCCTTGAAGGTGAGATCCTCTGACATGATCACTCACAGGTCTTTGACATTAGTTTTTCGCTCTATTGTGTGGTTTGGAATTTGTTTTATACTCCGATGAAATTTTAATTTCGTCACGTTCTCCACATCGGAGTAATTGAAATTTCTCATCATTGAACTTCATATTGTTTTCTGCAGCCCATTTAAAGATTTGGTTGATGTCTGCTTGAAGTCTTGCAGTGTTTTCAATGGTGGACACTGTCACGCAGATTCGGTGTCATCTACAAAGGAAGACGCTGCACTGTGGATATGATATGAGGATGAGGAACAAGATGAGAGTGAGTACTGTGCCATGTGGAACAGAGCTTTTCACCATAGCCGCCTCAGACTTTACTCTGTTGACTACTACAGGTATCCCTCAACATTCGCGAGGGTTAGGGGATCAAGAGCCTCGTGAATGTTGAAAAATCGCGAATGTTTGGTGCCCCAATATATTGTAGGGAAATATAATACAATACTGCTTCCTTAACCTATTGAACCATGAACAATCGTAAAACACATATAAACATCTTAAAATAATGTACTATATACATGCTATTTGACATGAGCTGGCTGTGGAGGGAGGCCTGTAATAGTATAATTATACAATAGTATTTTATAGTGTTGTGAAGTGTCATGGGAATCAAGTTACTAACACTGCTTCTTCTCCCTCTGCTGTAGCTCCGCCCACTTTGTAATGATGCCAAATGTTGAATTAAATATGTATACATTAGAACAAAAATGAAACTCCAACTTCATAACTTTATTTTAATTTGCATAACTCATATATTACAGAAAACAATAAAAAAGTAAAATACACATACAACGAGTTAAGCTTAGGGAGGGAGGGAGAGGCGCAGTAACATTCAATGTATGGTGAGTCGTCATGGGTGTTGGATGTTAGCCTTAGTGCTAATAAAATGTTGTGTAATTACACTAATATTAGTAATAAAGGTTATCTATCTATTACATTTATTCCAAATTGGTATCAGAAACATGATAAATACCCTAGAACTGTAATAAAGATGCTGAAATGAATAATATATGCCATATTATATGAGGGGTAACAGAGCAGGCAGACCTCCACCATATATGAGATGTTTACATCAGGGTAAACAGGCCTAAATCACTCTTGTCGTAAGAACAAAGGCAAAAATAGCATTTATTTTTTTTAGAATAATAATAATTTATAATAATTGATCTGGAGCACTTTAAATGTTATCAGTATTTGGTAGTTGACATTTAGAGCACTCCACAGCAATTATTATTATTTATTATTATTATTATTATTATTATTATTATTATTATTTCCCTACAATATATTGTAAGAAAATATTAATATTAATATTAATAATAATAATTATTATTATTTCCCTACAATATAGTAGGGAAATAATAATAATTATAATAATAATTAATAATAATTGCTGTGGAGTGCTCTAAATGTCAGCTACCAAATACTGATAACATTTAAAGTGCTCCAGATCAATTATTATAATTATTATTATTCTAAAAACAATAAATGCTATTTTTGCATTTGTTCTTACGGCAAGAGTGTTTAGGCATGTTTACCCTGATGTAAACATCTCATATATGTGGCGGTCTCCTGCTCTGTTACCCCTCATATAATATGGCATATATTATTCATTTCAGCATCTTTATTACGTTCTAGGGTATTTATCATGTTTCTGATATCAATTTGGAATAAATGTAATAGATAGATAACCTTTATTTAGTACATTCATTACTTACTGCTTCCTTAACTTATTGAACCATGAGCAATCATAAAGCATGAAAACATAGCAAAATATTGTTCTTTTAGTACTACATACATGTTATACTGTAGTTTAATAACAAATAATGAATGAAGAAAACACTCAGTGAGTGAGTGGTGTGGGGGCTGGCTGCCTGGTCGGAGGGAAGGTAGTAGGGACGCTCGGGTGGCGGGAAACTTAAATATGATTTGGTAAGTGGGAATTTGCGGCTGGGAATTTGGCGGCCGGGAATTCGCGAATGTGTGAAGCCCGCAAAGTAGAAAAGCGAAAGTTGAGGGATACCTGTACTCTGTGTTCTATTTGTTAGAAATTATAGATCCATCTGCCAACTTTTCCTGTTATTCCTTTATCACACATTTTGTGTGCTATAACACAATGGTCACATTTGTCAAAGGCTTTTGCAAAGTCTGTGTATATAACATCTGCATTCTGTTTGTCTTCTAGAGCATCCAGAACCTTGTCGTAGTGGTCCAGTAGTCGGGACAGACAGGAGCGACCGCTCTAAACCCTTTGGGTTGTGTAATTGATGGGTATCTAGATGAGTGGCGATCTTGCTTCTTAGAACCCTTTCAAAGATTTTTATGATATGGGATGTTAGCGCTATTGGTCTGTAGTTTTTTGCCAATTTTTTACTGCCCTTTGTGGAGAGGGGCTATGTCTGTTGTTTTTAGTAACTGCGGGATGACCCCAGTGTCCATGCTCCCTCTCCATAGGATGTTAAAAGCACGTGATAAGAGGCTTCTTGCAGTTCTTGATGAACACGGAGTTCCATGAGTCTGGGCCTGGGGCGGAGTGCATGGGCATGTAATTTATCACCTCTTCGAAGTCATTTGGCGCCAGGATAATGTCAGATAGGTGTGCGTCTATCAAGTTCTATGGCACTCTCATAAAAATTCATTTAGGTCTTGACTTTCAGTCTGGTTAGCGGCTCGCTAAAAACTGAGTCATACTGGGACTTTGTAGCTCACTCATTTCTTTGCTGTCATCTATGTAGGACCCATCCCGTTTAAGTAGGGGCCCAATACTGGATGTTGTTCTCGACTTTGATTTGGCATAAGAAAAGAAATACTTTGGGTTTTCTTTCAATTTCATTTATGGCTTTTAGTTCTTCCCGCGTTTCTTGATTCCTGTAAGATTCCTTTAGTTTTAGTTCGATGTTTGCTATTTCTCTGACCAGTGTCATCCCTAAGTATTTCAGATATATTGGCCTCTTGTAGCCGCTCTGTTATTCTTTGCCTTCGCCTGTATAGGGAGCGCCTTTCTCTTTCTAGTTTACATCTTCTCCTTTTCCTTAAGGGAATTTGTTTTGAGCAAACTTCAAGTGTCACAGAGTTAATTTGTTCTAGACATAGGTTAGGATCTTAAATGCTTAGGCTATCTTCCCAGTTTATATCATTTAGGACTTGGTTTACTTGGTCCCACCTTATGTTTTTGTTATTGAAATTGAATTTGGTAAAGGCTCCATTGTGACTGATCACATTTTGTCGGTCTGGGGTCCCCGCAT
>WNWK01037764.1:0-18308 GCA_009830355.1 Cherax destructor | reverse complement strand
TTTTTTTTGTTTTCCATTGAAAATAAATGATTGCAACGGCAGCGAGAGCAGCAGCAGAAACAGCAGCAACAGCAGCAACGGGGCAACAGCAGCAGTACCAGCAGCAGTACCAGCAGCAGTCAGCAGAGAAGGAAGTAGCAGCAGTAGAAGCAGAAGTAGCAGCAGTACCAGCAGCAGTAACTGCAAAATCGGCGGCGGCGGCGGCGGAGGCAGCGGCGGCGGAGGCGGAGGCGGAGGCGGAGGCGGAGGCGGAGGCGGCGTTGGCGACGGCGGCAAAAGAGGAGAAGAGCAACAGCAGCAGTAGAAGAAGCAGTAGGGAGCAGCAGGTAGCAGAAAGAGAGGGAGAGAGAAAAGGGGAGAGAGAAAAAAAAAAAAAAAAAAAATGGCAGATGGCCCGAGATGGGGTTGAGTGAAGGACTGGTCGGGGTTGTTTACAGTGTTCTTTCCTGCCGCGTGTGCGTGTGTTGTTAGTTAGTTACCATTTTGTCCTAGGCACATGTCAATTAGACACTAGGCCTGTTGTATTTTGTGTGTGTAACGAAACACTTCGAAATGTTTCGGCCCCGCCGGGAATTGAACCGGCCCTCCGTGCGTGAAGCAATAACCCCAAACACACACGTTTTGACATCTGGTCTAGCAACTGGCTTCTCGAATTTAGCCATCCAAATGCAAAGTCATGAAGATCGGAGAAGGGCAAAGAAGACCGCTGACGGGAGTACAGGCTAGGGTGGACAAAGGCTACAAACCTTATCAAAGGAGAAAGACCTCGGGGTGGGTATAACGCCAAGCACGTCTCCGGAGTATTTGCACTTGGTTATTATATACCTTATATCCTCCTGTCTTCCAGTGACGTCACGTTGAGTTTCCTTATCCTCTACCCATAGTACATAACTCTTAGCTCAGGGACTAATCTTGTTACAATCCTGTGTGTGTTGTGTGTGTGTGTGTGTGTGTGTGTGTGTGTGGGTGTGGTGTGTGTGTGTGTGTGTGTGTGTGTGTGGTGTGCATGTGTGTGTGTGTGTGTGTGTGTGTGTGTGTGTGTGTGTGTGTGTGTGTGTAGGTGTGCATGTGTGTGTGTGTGTGTGTGTGTGGTGTGCAGTGTGTGTGTGTGTGTGTGTGTGTGTGTGTGTGTGTGTGTGTGTGTGTGAGGTGTGCATTTTGTGTGTGTGTGTGTGTGTGTGTGTGTGTGTGTGTGTGTGTGTGTGTGGGTGTGCATTTTTGTGTGTGTGTGTGTGTGTGTGTGTGTGTGTGTGCATTTTGTGTGTGTGTGTGTAGTTGTGCATTTTGTGTGTGTGTGTGTGTGTGTGTGTAGGTGTGCATGTGTGTGTGTGTGTGTGTGTGTGTGTGTGTGCATGTTTTGTGTGTGTGTAGGTGTGGTGTGTGTGTGTGTGTGTGTGTGTGTGTGTGTGTAGGTGTGCATGTGTGTGTGTGTGTGTGTGGGGTGTGTGTGTGTGTGTGTGTGTGTGTGTGTGTGTGTGTGTAGGTGTGCATGTGTTAGTTAGTTACCATTTTGTCCTAGGCACATGTCAATTAGACACTAGGCCTGTTGTATGTATGTGTGTGTATGTGTGTGTAAGGAAACACTTCGAAATGTTTCTGCCCCACGAATTGAACCCGGCCCCTCCGTGCGTGAAGCAAGAGCTTTACCACTGTACCATTGTACTCACCTAATTGTGGTTGCAGGGGTCGATACTCAGCTCCTGGCCCCGCCTCTTCGCTGTCTGCTACTGGGTCTCCGCTCTCCCTGCTCCATGAGCTTAATCATACCTTGTCTTAAAACTATGTATGGTTCCTGCCTCCACTATATCTTTCTCTAGACTATTCCACTTCCTGACTACTCTGTGGCTGAAGAAATGCTTCCTAACATCCCTTTGACTCATCTGAGTCTTCAGCTTCCAGTTGTGTCCCTTTGTTTCTGTGTTCCCTCTCTGGAACATCCGGTCACTGTCTACCTGGTCGATTCCCCGCAGTATTTTGTATGTCGTTATCATGTCTCCTCTGACCCTTGTGTGTGTGTGTGTGTTAGTTTCCATTTTGTAGTAGGCACATGTCGATTAGACACTAGGCCTGTTGTATGTGTGTGTGTTTGGTTTCGTATTTGCAAAATAAAAATGATATATACATTGACTTTGCAAAAGCCTCTCAACATTGGCTAACTGCACACTTAAAATGCGTGGAAAATGAATAACTGGGAAGGTGGGTAGATGGACACTTAACTTCTGAACAAATAGATCCCGAAGATCCATAGGAATCAGAGTGAATCATGGCCTGGTACAGTGAAGAGTTGTGCTCCCCAAGGCACGGTACTCGCCCCACTTCTCTTCCTCAGTCGCACTTCTGACACACTGACACATCAGTCACTGCATTGTATCATCTTTATCAGACGATAATAAAGTCTGTATAATAGTGATATCCATAGAAGACACAGCGAGCCTCCAAGCTGATATAAAACAAATCTTCCAGTGGGAAATTGGCATTAATATGTCTTACCTGGGCATAGCCCAGGCTCGTCTGGTCAACCAGGCTGTTGCTGCTAGAGGCCCGATGCCCCTCATATCCATCACCGCCTGGTTGATCTGTCACCTGGTGAAGATATTTGTCCAGTTTTCTCTTGAAGGCTTCTACACTTGTTCCAGCTGTGTTTCTGATATTTGGGGCCACGAATGTTGATACAGTGTTCCTTTATTGTGCCCACCGCACCCCTGCTCCTCACTGGGTTTATTTGTCACTTTCTCCCATATGTCTTACTTCAGTATGTTATGGTAGTGTGCAAATTTGGGACCAGGCCCTCAAGTATTTTCCTTGTATATATTATCATGTATCTCTCTCTCCTCCGCTCCAATGAGTACATGTTCAAGACTTGAAGTCGTTCCCAGTAATTTAAATGTTTTACTGGCTATGTAGACCGAGTTCAACTGAGACAAATTTATGTTGCTACGTCACGGAAGAATGGAGGAAATAAAACACCAGATCGGAGTGTAAAACAAACTCATGCCACTCATTATTACTGGGAGTGATAATGTCAGAAGCACTCACGTTCAAGCAGCACAACAATGTTATTATCTCAACTGTAAGAAAAATGGAAGGTTGGATAGCCAGAGGCTTTAAAACAAAACCTGCCAGGCCAGTGATAAAACTCTTCAGGTCACTCTTTCTCTTTAGGTTGGAACACTGCTGTATACTAACGGCCATCTTCAAGGAAAATCTATAGAGAACCTTCACAGGTAGTATAAACCAAGTCAAGCACCTAAATTACTGGGAGTGATTGACGTCCCTTTATCTGTGCTCCTTAGAAACTAGCCGAGAAAGATAAATCGGAAGATACTGGCGGGATTAGTCCCAAACCTGCACACCAGAATTACTACTTATGAACACAAGAAGCTTGGCAGACAGTGCAGGATACCTCCACTGAAAAGTAGGGAGCTATGTGTACAATAAAGAGAGAACATGAAGAGTGTTAAGGAACCACGACTCTTCAACACCTTCATTTTATGCATAAAGAGGAATTATCAATAAACCTCGAGGAGTCTTCAAGAGGGAACTCGACAGATTTCTCAAAACAATTCCTGATTAGCCGGGTTGTGGTACATATGTTGGACTGTAGTTGGCCGGCACTAACAGCTTGATCGACCAGGTCAGTAACTAGGTCTGGTCTGGGACCAGGCTATGCGGAAACTGACCTCCGGAAACGACTCCAGATAAATTCCACTTACCACTTCATTGTCTAGGTCCTTGCAGTTCCTGAACACACTAGGGTTAATTAAGTATTTCCTAAGAACCCTGTGACTTATCTATGATTTTAACTTACAGCTGTGCTCCCTCGTGTACCTGAGATCCGCCTCTTAAACAGACTCATCCTGTCCACAGTGTAAATTCCTAACAGTATTTTGTACGTCGTAATCATGTCACCCTGGTCGTTTTGTCCTCACTTGTTATTTGATTTAGAGCCTTTACTCTCTCTTCATATCTCATAACCCTCAGTTGTGAGACTAGTTTCCCTACGTTTTATCAGACGTGGGTTCCATTCTGGCGCTGAATACTCCCTATACACAGCCTGAATGACTGAATGACTGAATGACAGCGTGAATGACTGCTGCTGAGATTTCTCAAAGTTACTCTTAACCCTTTCAGGGTTTCGGCCGTACTAGTATGGCTTACGCACCAGGGTTTTCGACGTACTAGTACGCCTAAATTCTAGCGCCCTCAAATCAAGTGGAAACAGGCTGGTAGGCCTAGATGTGAGAGAATGGGTCTGTGCGGTCAGTGTGCGCAGTATAAAAAAAATCCTGCATCACACAGTGCGTAATGAGGAAAAAAAACTCCGACCGTATTTTTGGTTTAAAACAGCGACTTTGCAGTCTATTTTCGTATGGTATTTATGGTTGTATTCTCGTTTTCGTGGTCTCATTTGATAGAATTGAAAATATATATCGGGAATAGAGATAATTGTGATTGGTTTCACGATGACAAGTACCTTGAAACTGAGCGCAAATTAGTGAAAATGTTCGATATTTGCCGATGTTCAAGAGTAAACAAATCACACCATGCGTCCAATACACATCAACTGGCGAGTCTAATATTCTTGCACAAGTGCGCTGATATTATTTATACTGATTTTACAATGATGCAATAGTATACATAACAGAGGAGCCTGGAGACGTGACTAATGAACAGATAAAAGGGTATTTTAGTGTCAGGAATGTCTGTCTCGTTTATTCTGGACCCTATTTTGAAATTGGCATCTTTTGAAATTTGCGTGAAATTGGACAAATTGCCAATTTCGGACCACTTTATTGGGTAGTTCAAATCGGTAAATTGGCGTTTTCTTGTACTCAATTGATAAAATAAATGGAATTCTAGCGAAATAGCTAAAATTTTGGTAGACTGAAACATTGGAATTGGGCGAAATCGCCAATGCGTAAACATCGTCGAAACCACTAACTTTGCGAGAGTATAATTCCGTTAGTTTTTCATCAAATTTCATACTTTTGGCGGCATTATGATCGTAAAAGGATTCTCCATCATTTCATAAGAAAAAATAATTTTTTTTCCGAAAAATTTGCGACCCTGAGAACGAGTTTCGGAGATGGCCTCGCGACCAGTCTCGGGTTTGCTGCAGCGGTTATTCAGTTGAAACGTTCTTCAGGAGAAATGCTCCCAAGGTGAGGAGCTGCAGGGAAGCCTCTTGCAGTGATCTGGTGCTTAATGAAGGCACGGCTATCCCTGCTTGGATCACCACCCCTTTGTCAAGTACAAGGAGTTATATGACATTGAAAACACCGAGGCTGTTTCACTTGTACCATTTCCATCATAAATATCTCCCTAGGAAAAAAACAACGCAATGAAAGCTTCCCTGCAGAGCGACAACAGTGTTCAAGCAGTAAACAACGAAACCATTCCTGCAGCAGCGGTCCACATACATTCTCCTCAATTCTGTTTTTTTTTTGTTTGCCTTTTGGACAGGTTAGAAAGAGATTTCCTGCTCACAGGACAGCAGGCAGGGAGGCTTATGGTAAGGAAATTCTGGTTCACCTGAACAGGACCTTTTCAGGCCTCAGGTGACATGAAGAGAACCTTCATCTCCTCGAAGAAGTTACACTTACCCTTGGTGATCCTGCCTTCCAGCTCCAGTGTATACACTGCCGTGCCAAGCACTTCCCCTCTCACTGTCCTCTGATGTGGCAGAAGCGGAGACCCGCTTACTGTACATGTGCACTGGATATCCCCAGTATCTTCAAGTGTTCTGGGCCAGCCGCGCCTCAACACACTATGTCTGCCAGAGCTAGAATAAGATTCTGGGATGACCATCAGGCGTGGGAGGCTTCTTGTGTGTAAATGTTTGTATGTGTGTGCTAATCTTTTTGTAGTTGCAGGGGTCAAGTCTCAGCTCTTGGCCCTGCCTCTTAACTTGCCACTGCTGAGTTTCCTCCCTCTTGGCCTCGTGGGTCCTGCCATACTAAATCTTGAAACTACGTATGGAGCCTGACTTCACTACTTTCACTTCCTGACCACCTTGGGCTACTGAAATTCTTTCTGACGTACCTGTAACTCGTCTGTGTCTTTAACTTATAACTGTGCAGTCGTGTATCTGTTTTTATGCCTATCAAGTCCTCTGAGTGTTTTCCATGTGGTTATCATGCCTCTCCTGGGACTTCTATCCGCTAATGTCCTCGAGTTCATTTCTTTTAGCCACTACTCATAGCTTAATTTCCTAAGCTCAGGGACTAGTCTCGTCGCATAATAAGGCTTTTCAACACCCTTAATGTGAAAGAGGAATTACCAACATATTCCCGTCTTTTAGAGGGAACTTGATAAGTTCCTGATCAGCCAGTCTGTGGTGAGTGTGTGTTGTAATGCGTGTTACCAGCACTGGACCGGGAATCTACTTCAGGTAAGAGATGGATCACTTCACAACAAACCCGCACTAAGGAATGGAAGGTTCAAACATCTCCTTTCATCTTGGGTCATTATCAAGTCGCGACGTTTCGGACAGACAGTCGAACATCAACGTCATGTAGTTTTTATTTAAAATTGTGAGATTTTTGTGAAATTCAGCATGTCCATGTCCTAAATGAAACAAGCTGGAAAAAATGAACTCTGTGGTTCTTGAGATCTGCTCAGGACACATTCCATTAAGAAAAAGAAAGAGAAGATGCAAACTGGAAAGAGAGAGACGCTCTCTATACAGACGAAGGCAAAGAGTCACAGAGCTGCTGAGAGGGGCCAATATATCTGAAATACGAACTGGGGCACTTGTCAATGAAATTGCAAATATCAAACTTAAGCTGAAGGAATCTTACAGGAGACAAGAATCGCAGGAAGAACTAAAAGCCATAAAGGAAATTGAAAAAAAAACCCACTTCATCTCTTATGCCAAATCTAAGGAAAAAACAACATCCAGTATTGGGCCTCTGCTTAGGCGATATGGGACATATACAGATGACAGCCAAGAAATGAGTGAGATACCGAAGTCCCAATACTACTCAGTGTACAGCGAGCCGCTGCCCAGACTAAGGGTTGACAATCCAAAAGAATTCTTAATGAACGAGACCCAAAAATTGGTCATCTCAAAAATCTCGGATATTATCCTAACTCCACAAGACTTTGAAAAGGCAATAAATGACATGCCCATGCACTCTGCCCCAGGACCAGACTCATGGAACTCCGTATTCATCAAGAATTGCAAGAAGCTCCTATTGCGTGCCTTCAGCATTCTATGGAGAGGGAGCATGGACACAGGGGTCATCCCACACTCACTAAAAATAACAGACATAACCCCACTCTACAAAGGTGGCAGTAAACCAATTGCAAAGAACCGATAGCACTAACATCCCATATCATAAAAATCTTTGAGAGGGTTCTAAGAAGCAAGATCGCCAACCACCTAGACACCCATCAATTGCACAACCTAGGGTAACATGGGTTTAGAGTAGGTCGCTCCTGCCTGTCCCAGCTACGGGACCACTATGACAAGGTCCTGGATGCTGTAGAGGATAAACAAAATATGTACAGATGTAGTATACACAGACTTTGCAAAAACGTTCGACAAGTGTGACCATGGTGTAATAACGCACAAAATGCGTGATAAAGAAATAACAAGAAAAGTTGGTAGATGTATCTATAAATTCCTGACAAATAGAACACAAAGATTAATAGTAAACAGAGTAAAGTCCCAGGCAGCTACGATGAAATGCTCTTCTCCACAAGGCACAATACTCGTTCCAATTCTATTCCCCATCCTCATATCTGACACAGACAGAGATGTAAGCCATAGCTCCGTGTCTTCCTTTGCGGATGACACCCGGATTGCCATGGCAGTGACCTCCATCGAAGACACCGCAAGACTCCAAGAGGACATAAACTAAATCTTCAAATGGACAACTCAAAACAATATGAAGTTCAATGAGGAGAAATTTCAACTTCTCAGATATGGAAAAATTGAGGAAATTAAAAATATATCAGGATATATGACAAATTTTGACCATACAATAGAGCGAAAAAGTAATGTGAAAGACCTGGGAGTGATAATGTCAGAGGATCTCGCCTTCAAAGACCATAACAATGTATCTACCACATCAGCTAGGAAAATGATAGGATGGATAATAAGAACCTCCAAAACTAGGGACACCAAGCACATGATGATTCTCTTCAAATAGCTTGTTCTCTCTAGGCTGGAATACTGCTGTACACTAACTGCCCCCTTCAAGGCTAGCGACATTGCTGACCTGGAGAGTGTACAAATAACTTTCACTGCACACATAATTACGATAAGGCACCTAAATTACTGGGAACGGATGAAGGTCCTTAATCTGTATTCCCTGGAACGCAGGCGAGAGAGATACATGATAATATACACTTGAAAAATCCTAGAGGGATTAGTGCCAAACTTGCACACGAAAATCACTCCCTATGAAAGCAAAAGACTCGGCAGGAGATGCAACATTCCCCAATGAAAAGCAGGGGCGCCACGAGTACACTGAAAGAAAACACAATAAGTGTCCGGGGCCCAAGACTGTTCAACTGCCTCCCAGCATACATAAGGGGGGATTACCAATAGACCCCTGGCTGTCTTCAAGAAAGCACTGGACAGGCACCTAAAGTCAGTACCTTACCAACCAGGCTGTGGCGTACGTCAGTCTGCGTGAGGCCAGCAGTAACAGCCTGGTTGATCAGACTCTGATCCACCATGAGGCCTGGTCTCAGACCGAGCCGCGGGGGCGTTGACCCCCGAAACCCTCTCCAGGTAAACTCCAGGTCTCCAGGTAAGGTAGCACCAGATATCAGTGCCTTCACGGAGGCGATAAATATATGAAACAACAGCAACAGCAACAACAACAGAAGAAAGGAGAAACAGGAACAGTGGAGTGGAATAGTTAATAAAAAAACACATTTAAGTTTTTAGGAGGGATAAAGAGAGGTGATTCTAATAATTGCATAGCTGGTATAATCACAAGTATGGGACCCGTGGTGGAAGTGACACAACTTTACAACCCACCACCAACAAGCAGTACATGAGGCAATTATAAGCAAAGCAGAGAGAGGAACCTGCAGAGACTCACAATAATGGGAGACGTCACCCATAAGGAATTAAGCTGGCAGAAATGGGAATTGCATTGAGTAACAAACGTATGGAGGTCTAAGCTGTGGAGGTTGCAATGGAAAATTTTATGTACCACGACGTCAAGGGCATTAGAAGAGAAAGGAGGAAATGCATCACTGGGGCTTTACCCGCTTTTAAACACGAACGTTGCTAACAAAAAACAGATTACTAGAAGTTTCTTGCTATTAGCGACAACACAGTTCCGAGTATCGACGACACTGCGGGAGTAAACCTGGAAAGTTGCACAACAGAGGAGAAAGAGACCAACTAGACTACAGAGGAAATTATGAATGAATGAGTGACTCCCTGAATCACATACAGAAGGAAAGAAAACGGAAGGAAAACTAGAGTAGATAGAGTGACTAGCCAGGTGGACGATACATCTATACCCCCCAAAAAAAACTATGAAAAAAAGGAAAAACCTTTGGTTTATCCGAATGTGAAGGCAGAAATGAGACCATGGCACTACTAGAGAAAGCAGAGGGCGAAGAAAAGAGATAAGCAAGCAGAAGAGCTAGAAACTAGGTACTATATGTGAAGTCAGGTGACGCTTAGACTGACCTAACCCATCTTATACCAGCTGGCCTGCTATAATCCTGCACAGGTCAAAGTGACCTTCAGTCTTGTAGCAGCCACGAGGACAGAGCATGGTTGTCACCTGGTCAGCCGGATGATGTATATATGAACACGTGCCCTCAGCCTCTCCAGAACACAGACGGAACACAGGACACAGGCAGCCAGCATGCTGGAGAACCTGCCTCGTTGCAGAACATGCTTCATCTCGCTCCTGCACCAGTGGCTTAAACTGGTGCAGAACCAGCTACACCTCGCTTCTGCACCACCTGCGTTAGTAGCCTACACAACTGCTGAAACAGCTGCGCCTGGCTCCTGCAGGACCTGCACCAGTAGTCTACACCACTGTACATCCAGCTGCACCTCGCTCCTGCAGGACCTGAACTTGTGGCCTACACCACTGTAGAGCCAGTGGCACCTCGCTCCTGCAGAACCTGCAAGAGCCAGCTGTAGATCCAGCTGCACCTCGCTCCTGCAGGACCTGCACCAGTAGCTTACACCACTGTAGATCCAGCTGCACCTCGCTCCTGCAGGACCTGCACCAGTAGCTTACACCACTGTAATGCCAGCTACACCTCGCTCCTGCAGGACCTGCACCAGTAGCTTACACCACTGAAGAGCAGTCGTACACTGCAGGAAATGGTCTACACCACTTGCACACCTACCATAAAGAACACTACCCCATCACAGTCACATAACTAACTTGTCAATGTCTCATGCCTACACACGAGCCGGATTGAGATTTTGTAGTCCCCTGGGCTACAAGTACTGTGAGTGCCCACAGTGATTTTTTTCAGAAGGTGATGTAATAACATACTATAATTATAAACTTATATCAGTAACTGTGAACACTTTTCATTTAATCTCTGGAGGCCCTCCAGCTGGCGGAGGTCCCTGGGCTGCAGCCCCTAAAGCCCATCCCGGCCCTGTGCCTATTGCCTACCTTATCGCATAACTACCTAGTCAATGTCACATGCCTACCTTTTCACTGTCAAATAACTACCTTGTCAGTGTCACATCCCTACCTTATCACTGTCACATGGCTATCTTGTCACTGTCACACCAGAAGTCACAGCACAAGGCTGCAGGCTAAGAACTCGTCCCTGCCACCAGCAGAGCTCCATCGTGTCGAGTCCTGTCTACTACAGTAATCCACCTACAAACTTGACATTCTAATAAATTCCGAAAAAAACGATGAAAAATGTTTTATATGGTAAAACACATGCGCAATACTTAGTTATTTAAAGTGTCGAAACTTTTCGCCCGCATAGCAGGCTTTTTCCAATACGTGCGATAATAATACTGGAGACAATAGACGTTGGGAAGTTATTCTAAGGATATCATTCCCTCAGCCTTGATAGGTAGCTAAGCGTTGTACACGTGTCGTACTCATCAACATGACTGTACAGTAAGTACTCACATAACGTCGTCTTGGAAACAGAGATTTGAAGTGAAACGATGTATAACGAAATCACTTTTACCATAGTCACACAAAACAATAACAAAACAATAACAAATATGGCGGCTCACTGAGCGCTTTCATACTGCATCATTTATCGTCGTGCATTTGATTTTTTCCGCATAAACGTTATAACGAAACGACATTGAACGAAGCGACGTTATTCGAGGACCTGCTCTAGGTGGGTCCACTTCTGACGCTCTACCAGTGAAACAATACTTAATGCAATATCTGTGTCCTCGCATTCCTATTTCCCATCTCTGAAACATTCTGTTCCTGTTCACACTATCAATTCCACTCAGTAATTTGTTCGTTATATCACTCTAGTTCACCTTTCCTATAGTTTCATCATGTCGTCAGGCGTTTACTGTGTACTCACATAGTTGTGGTTGCAGGGGTCGATTTACAGCTCCTGGTATTGCCTCTTCACTGGTCGCTACTAGATCAATATTCCTGTTCCATGAGCTTTATCATACCTTTTAAAGCTATGTATAGATCCTGCCTCCACTACATCCCTTCCCAGACTATTTCACTTCCTGACAACTCTGTGACTGAAGAAATACTTCCTAACATCCCTGTGATTCATCTGAGTCTTTAATTTCCAACTGTGTCCCCTTGTAGCTGTGTACCATCTCTGGAACATCATGTCTCTGTCCACCTTGTCGATTCCTCTCAGTATTTTATATGTCGTTATCATATCCCCCCATCTCTCTTGTCCACCAGTGTAGTCAGATCGATTTCCCTTAACCTCTCCTCCTAGGACATGCCCCTTAGCTCCGGGACTAGTTTTGTTGCAAACCTTGGCTAGGTGTGGGTTCCAATGTGGTGCTGCATACTCCAATATGGGCGTAAAGTACACGGTAAGTTGCTCCCCAGCCTTGGTGGTGCGCGGGTGAGCTCAGTTGTCCCCCTGGTGGAGGTTAGGTGAAATTTTATTTCCACCATCATGGCGGATACCTACCGGCGACGTGTCAACACTGTCTGTGTGGACTTGATTAAAGGTGCTGTGTATCCTGATAATGCTGAGATCATCTTGCCATTGGTTCTACGTGACACCTTCGGAATATCGACTGAGGCCATTTATGGCATATCTTTGAACGGATCAGCCAGATTTTTCGTCAAGTTCAAGTCCACTGGCGTGTATGAGGAAGTGGTGGACAAGTTTCAGGACAAGCCTATTGTCGTCAACTCGGGATTGGAGGTGCGTCTGCGTGATGTGTCCGCGCATTACTCTTGGATTCACGTGAAGAACCTCCCGTTTGAGGCTGCTGAATTTGATGTTCGGCGAGTATTCGGCCAGTATGGGACTATACATGTAGCTAATGTTGGTCGGTGGCAGCAGGGAACTTATGCTGGCATGCTGGCGGGATCATACTCCCTCAAAATGACTTTGAGGAGGCCTATCCCGTCATACGTTCAGATGCAAGAGTTTCGTACTCAAGTATACGTTTCGTATGCTGGACAGGTGAGGACGTGCCGGCTCTGCGGTGCCCCGGGACATATGGCGGCTACATGTAATCAACGCAGGGAGCGGCAACCTGGACGTCGAGATGATGGGACTTATCGTACTGCGACGGACCTGAGAGAAATGACCAAGCCGAGTGTACAGTTGGATGTGGCTGAGGTCCTTGATACTGAGGATGTCCCTCGGAGTTGGAGTGAGGCGGTTGATGCTGCGGAGGAGGCCGTTTTGACTTTACCCACAACAAAGCAAGAAGAGGAGCAGGAGTGTTCCCAGGTTGCCATGGAGGGTGACTTGTTGGAGGTGGTCTCTGAGTTATCGAGGCCTTGTTTCGAGGACATCCAGAGCCTCCTTGGGAGCCCATCGCCGGCAGGTGTTTTGGGCTTGGATGAGGACTCATCTGATGTTTTGGAGCATCCGGAGTGTGAGATTGGTCCGGTAGAGGACCTTGTTGACTCTGTGCCTGTGGTGGTGGCTGAGGTGGAGGTGCATAGGGAGGAAGGTAATAGGGAGATGGAATGTATGAAAGCATCCCGCAAGCGGCCCAGTTGGGATTATGAGGATGATGAGATAACCCAGGGCCAAAGGTCTTCTAAAATGGCATGGAGGGATGTTGTCAAGAGGAAGAAGGTTGTGCCCCAGGGAAAGAAAAGTGGGACAGGAGTGAAAGGAGGTAGGGCACAAAGTGGGGTTTCTGTGCCAGTTGTGACAGGGTCTGTGCGCCGAAGTGGCAAACCCCCTTTGACCTATTCAGGTGTCTCAACTTAAATGTTAATGGGCTCCGGGCGGAAGTTCGGAGGAGATGGATTGAGGTGACGCTCAGACGGTTGAATGTGGATGTATGCTTTCTCCAGGAGCATAATTATAGGTGTGGTAAGGATTTGTGGTTGAAGGGATATAAGTGTTAGCCTGGGAGGAGAGGGGTGGGGGTAGGATAGTACGGGTGGACAGGGTTTGGTGTATATATGCCGGCGACTTCCAATCGCCATGTAAAGGAGGATTTTGTACGTGATGATTTGGTTTATGCGTTGAGAGGTTTACCGTTGGTTACGATAATTGCCGGGGATTGGAATTGCATTATTAGAGGGAGGGATGTGGAACCTCGAGGGGCGGGTTGTTTGTTGCAGAGCTTGAGGGAGGTGCTGAGGGCGGTTAGTGTGGAGGATGTGGTTAGGGGAGGAGGGTGGCGTGTGGATCACACATATATTAAACAGGGTTATGCGGCTAGATTGGACCGGGTATATGTATCAGGGGCAGTTCAGGTAGGTGAGGTTAAATGTCAGGATTTTGGTTTTTCTGATCATAGGGGTGTGTTGGTAGAGATGGGATGGGCTGGGGCGGTGAAGATATATTCCGGGTATTGGAAATTAAATGTGAGGTTGTTGCAGGGGTTGGATCACAGGGAGGTTTTTGCGGATTGGTGGGGTCGAGTATGGAACGATGGGAAGGGGATTAGTGATATAGTGGAATGGTGGAGTGTGCGGGCTAAAGTGGCAATCCAGGAATTTTATAGGCAACTGGGTAGGGAAGATGCGAGGCAAAGGTTGGGTATGTTGAGGTACCTAGAGGGGCAATTGAGGACTTGTTATGAGAGTGGAGGGCGGTATCCCCTAGCTGAAATTGATCATCTGCGGTCACGATTGCGGGAGTTGCAGAATGAAAATTTTCATGCTCTGAGGTACGAGGAGGTTTAGAGGAAGTTGAGGCCCCATAGGACCCCCAGACCAGAGTCGGCCAAAACCCCCAGGAGGACCAGGAAGAGTTGAGGCCCCATGGACCCCCAGACCAATGGATAGCAAAAACCCCCAGGAGGACCAGGAAGAGTTGAGGCCCCCATAGGACCCCCCAGACCAATTCGAGCCAAAACCCCAGGAGGACCAGGAAGAGTTGAGGCCCCATAGGACCCCAGACCAATTCGAGCCAAAAACCCCCAGGAGGACCAGGAAGAGTTGAGGCCCCATAGGACCCCCAGAGCCAAATGGCAAAGCCCCAGGAGGACCAGGAAAGTTGAGGCCCCTAGGACCCCCAGACCAAATTGAAAAGCCAAACCCAACCAGACAGGAAGTTGGCCCTGGCCGACATTCAACCCAGGAGGACAGGAAGTCGGACCCCAGCCAAGGCAAACCGAGGCGAAAGTTGACCCAGGACCCAGCCAACAGAAACCCCAGGAGGACAGGAAGGGGCTGGCAGACATACAACCCCGGAGACCGAGGTTGGGCCATAGGACCCCAGCAGTGCAAACCCGAGGACAGAAGTTGGCCCATGGACCCCAGCCATTCACAACCAGGAGGACGGAAGTTGAGCCCAAGGCCCAGACCATGAACAACCCAGGAGGACCAGGAAAGTTGAGCCCATGGACCCCAGCCAATACAACCCAGGAGGACGGAAGAGTTGAGGCCCCATGGACCCCAGACCAGTGCAACCCCAGGAGGACGGAAGTTGGGGGGGACCCCAGACCAAATAGCAAAACCCCCAGGAGGACGGAAGGTGGGCCCAGGACCCCAGACCAATGAAGCCCAGGAGGACCAGGAAGAGTTGAGCCCCGAGACCAAGAGCAACCCCAGGAGGACAGGAAGAGTTGGGCCCTGGACCCAGACATCAAGCAACCCCAGGAGACCAGGAAGTAGCCAGGCCAGACCAAGTGATGCAAAACCCAGGAGGACAGGAAGTGAGCCTAGGACCCCAGACAATGCAACCCAGGAGGACCGAAGGTGAGGCCCGGACCCCAGGAATAGCCAACCCCAGGAGGACCAGGAAAGTGAGCCCTGGACCCCAGCCAAATAGCAACCCCAGAGACCAGGAAAGTGAGCCAAGACCCCAGCCAAGCAAACCCCAGGAGGACCAGAAGTGAGCCCGGACCCCAGCCAATGCCAACCCCCAGGAGGACAGAAAGTGAGGCCAGGACCCCAGACCAGAGCAACCCCAGAGACCAGGAAAGTTGAGCCCCTAGACCCAGCCAATGAACACCCCGGAGGACAGGAAAGTTAGGCCCTGGACCCAGACCAATGAAACCCCCGGAGGACGGAGGTTAGGCCCGACCCGGCCATATGCCAAACCCCAGGGACGGAAGTTGGCCCTAGGACCCGACCAAATTCAAACCAGGAGGACGGAAGTGGCCGGACCCCGCCAGTGAGCAAAACCCCAGAGGCCAGGAAGTGAGCCCCATGGCCCCGCCAAATTCAGCCACCCAGAGGACCAGGAAGTGAGGCCGGACCCAGCAGTGAGCAACCCCAGGAGGACAGGAAGGTGAGCCCCATGGACCCAGCCAGAACCAACCCCCAGGAGGACCAGGAAGTGAGGCCCCATAGGACCCCAGACCATCAAGCAAACCCAGGAGGACCAGGAAGATTGAGGCCCCTGGCAGACCAGATAGCCAAAACCGGACCGGAAGATTGGCCCGACCCGCAACCAGGAGGAGGAAGTGAGCCTGGACCGCATAAACAGGAGGCAAGTGGGCCATGACCGCCACCAACCCAGGAGGACAGGAAGTTAGGCCCCATGGCCAGACCAATGAACCCAGGAGGCCGGAAAGTTGGCCCTAGGACCCCAGACCAATAGCAACCCCCAGGAGGACAGGAAGAGTGAGGCCCCATGGACCCAGCCATGGCAACCCAGGAGGACGAGGTTGAGCCCATGGACCCCAGCCAATGCAAAACCCCCAGGAGGACCAGGAAGGTGGCCCCAGCCTTGAAGCAAACCCAGAGACGGAAGGTTGAGGCCTGGCCCGAATACAACCCAGAGGACAGGAAGGTGAGGCCCTGGACCCCGCCAATAGCCAGCCCCAGGAGGACCAGGAAGGTGAGGCCCCATGGACCCCAGACCATTCAAGAACCCCAGGAGGACGGAAGGTGAGGCCCCGGCCCAGACCAAATGCAAAGAATCCAGCCCCCCAGGAGGACCAGGAAAGTTGGGCCCCATAGGACCCCAGACCTCAGCCAAACCCCAGGAGGACCAGGAAGATTGAGGCCCCATAGGACCCCCGACCAATTCAGCAAAACCCCAGGAGGACCAGGAAGAGTTGAGGCCCCATAGGACCCCCAGACCAATTCGAAAAACCCCAGGAGGACAGGAAGAGTTGGGCCCATAGGACCCCCAGGACCAAATGGCCAAAAACCCCCAGGAGGACCAGGAAAGTTGAGGCCCCATAGGACCCCCAGACCAGATCGAAAGCCAAAACCCCAGGAGGACCAGGAAGGTGAGCCATAGGACCCCGACCAATTCAAAGCCAAAACCCCCAGGAGGACCAGGAAGTTGAGGCCCCTAGGACCCCCAGACCAAATTCGAGCAAAAACCCCCAGGAGGACCAGGAAGGTTGAGGCCCCATAGGACCCCCAGACCAAATTGCCAAACCCCCAGGAGGACCAGGAAGATTGAGGCCCCATGGACCCCCAGACCAAATTCAGCCAAAACCCCAGGAGGACCAGGAAGAGTTGAGGCCCCTAGGACCCCAGACCAATTCAGCAAACCCAGGAGGACCGGAAGAGTTGGGCCATAGGACCCAGACCAAATTCAGCCAAACCCCAGGAGGACCAGGAAGGTTGAGGCCCCATGGACCCGACCAATTGGCCAACCCCAGGAGGACCAGGAAGTTGAGGCCCCATAGGACCCCCAGCCAAATCACAAACCCCAGGAGGACAGGAAGTTGAGCCCCATGGACCCCGCAACGCAACCCGGAACCAGGAAGGTGGGCCATGGACCCCGACCAATTGGCAAAAACCCCAGGAGGACAGGAAGGTGAGGCCCCATAGGACCCCAGACCAAATTCAGCAACCCCCAGGAGGACCAGGAAGAGTTGAGGCCCCATGGACCCCCAGACAAATCGCAAACCCCCAGGAGGACCAGGAAGGTTGAGGCCCCATAGGACCCCAGACCAATTCGGCAAACCCCAGGAGGACCAGGAAGGTTGAGGCCCCTAGGACCCCAGACCAAATTCGGCCAAACCCCAGGAGGACCAGGAAGTTGGGCCCAGGACCCCAGCCAAATTCGAGCAAACCCCAGGAGGACCAGGAAGAGTTGAGGCCCCATGGACCCCAGACCAAGGCAACCAAAGCCAAAAACCCCCAGGAGGACCAGGAAGGTTGAGGCCCCATGGACCCCCAGACCAAATTGAGCCAAAACCCCCAGGAGGACCAGGAAAGTTGAGGCCCCCAGAGAGACCCAGACCAAATTCAGGACCAAACCCCCAGGAGGACCAGGAAGAGTTGAGCCCCCATAGGACCCCCAGACCAAATTCGAAAGCCAAGAAACCCCCAGGAGGACCAGGAAGAGTTGAGGCCCCATAGGACCCCCAGACCAGATCAGGCCAAAACCCCCAGGAGGACCAGGAAGGTTGAGGCCCCAGGACCCCAGACCAAATTCGAAGCCAAGACCCCAGGAGGATCAGGAAGGATGCAGCCCCATAGGACCCCCGCCAAATCCAGCAAGCCCCCAGGAGGACCCGAGGAGGACCGCCATTGGACCCCGAGACCAGAATTCAGAAAGCCCCAGGAGGACCGGAAGGAGCCCAAGACCCCCAGGACCAATTGAGCCAAGACCCCCAGGAGGACCAGGAAGAGTTGAGGCCCCATAGGACCCCCGACCAGAATTCGAGAGCCAAAAACCCCCAGGAGGACCAGGAAGAGTTGAGGCCCCATGGACCCCAGACCAATGAGCCAAAACCCCAGGAGGACCAGGAAAGTTGAGGCCCCATAGGACCCCCAGACCAATCAAGCCAA
>WNWK01037763.1:0-18308 GCA_009830355.1 Cherax destructor | reverse complement strand
GGCTGTTGTCTGGTTATGTTGCCTGGTTACTTGCCTGGCTGTTGTCTGGTTATTTCCCCGGTTACGTTGCCTTCTGTTGTGGGGTTATGTTCCTGGCGTTTCGGTTATTTTTGGTTACGTTCCCGGGGCGGTGGGGTTACGTTGCCTGGCTGTTGTTTTAATTTTGGCTTTTTGGTTATGTTGCCTGGTTTTCCAACGGACCTTTCATGGCGGGTAAAGGAACAAGAGACCATCGTCCCCCCGTCACCTCGCCCAAGTGGGTGGGTAGGATTGGATCAACAACAGTGTCACAGCTCTTTATTTTACGTAATTCTTCTTTTGTTGTCTGCTATTTACTCACTGTTTTGTAACTTAACCCGGTTAACAAAGAATATAAATTTGTAAGTTAAAAGGAAACTTTTAGAAATCAATTTGGAACTTTGCAAAAAAAAAAAAGTAGGTGAAGATAGATTGGAAAAGGAAAAGGATTTGCCGTGATGTGATAACAAAATAAAAAAAAAAGGGAGAGAGAGAGAGAGAGAGAGAGAGAGAGAGAGAGAGAGAGAGAGAGAGAGAGAAGAGAGAGAGAGAGAGAGAGAGAGATAGATAGGGTATTTCAGATCCCCGAAGAGACCATTTGTGGCTTCCTGAATTTTATTACCAGAATCCCTCATTAAATCGGCTTAGATTTTTCAACTGTGGCTACTGTAATAGGTGAATTATAATGGTTATAAGTCATAGTGTACTGAACCACAAATTACTTGTGTAGTATATCATGTACCAGCAATATTAGAGCTAGGCTCCTGGCTGACTGTGACGTTACGGGGCCCCTCACGTGAGACCCAGCTAGGGCATCTCCCTCATTCCTTGGACCGGCATGTACGCAGGTAGGTGGCACCGTTTTCCCCTCGTAGACTTTGTCAAATACCAGTTACCAACCATCTTGTGTGTTCCTCCCCCAATATCTCTAAGTACCCCTGATAATAACATAGCTGTATTATTTTAAAGGGGTGGACTGGAAAGAGGAAGGCCTCGGTCAATAACCAAATTTAACTCGGATCTTTGTGACTAAGACCCGTGTCAAAACACTTAAGAACACAAGAAAAAACCCTTTTACCTAACATACTGCAACAGGGAAAGTTCAGAAACTGTTGATAATGCACATGTCCTCTGGCAGTGTTGTTTCCCCGTCTACCAGAGTCCTTTCCTCGTTGCCAATTTGCCATTTGGCAACTTGTTTTTACTTTTATGTATTAGCAATTTATGCCTTTTCTGGGCGTTTAAAAGGGGTTTTGATAAGGAGCTCCTTGTACCCCCAGTAGGGCTTTGGTATTCCTCTGCTATGTTCTTAAATCGTTAATGAATGATGCATCTAATAAGGAGTTTAGCTAGTGATTGGTGGTGCATTCCAGCACATTTGGCCGTGGTTCGATCCCGGGAGGGGAAACATTGGACGTGTTTTAAGACACCTGCTGCGTTCACCTATCAGTAAAATCATACCTGGGTGTTAGCCGATTTGTGGGTCGCATCCTGGGGACAAAATTGATTTAATTTCGAAATGCTCTGCATAACAAGCGGCTTTCTATATATTGTTCTGACCTAGGCCTGTATACCTTGTACGTACTTGTAGAAAGAAAGATTATTATTATTATTATTATAAATGGTTGAAAACCGACAAGTTGACAAATTAAAACATGTGCAACACTTGTTATCTTTAATGAAAAAAAGTTTCCCACACGAGTGGTTTGTCAATAAAAAGTAAAGATCAGAAGTTTGAGGTAATCGTCCCTCAACCTAGTCGTGTCATCAGTCCATCAATCTTTTAAGACTGATGGACTGATTAACGTCTTGTTTGTGTTTCTTATTTAGCTATTATTGTTCATTATTGCTTTTCTTTTTGGGGTTATTTTTAACTTTGTTAAGGTTCTTTTTAATGTTTAACGGTATCGTATGCAACCCGTGACTCGTAAGGGTTTTTCAGTGACCTTAAACTCACCTCCTCTGACCCCCGTCTGCCAGTTTCAATTGGCAGTTCCCTCACCCTTTGACCTGGCCCATTATAGATGTTTTTATCATGTTTTGATAAGGGCCTACACAATAACCCGCACATAGGACAGGGAACCACGACGTTTGGTCCAAGGACTGTTTCAAAGTCACATTTTTAAATGGTCCAAGTTGACCGAATTTCTTCCCTCCTATGTGAGGGTTTTTTGTATTTCCAGTCACGTGCTGTGTCTTTTTGTTTTTTTACAGGTACACAAGTACAATTATCTGCATAGTGTATATTAGAGGTGCTTGGACCTGCCTACGGACCTACTCGAGTGCTCCTTCTTTCTTATGTTCTTATTACGTGGATAACCGACAAAATCAAAGTGACTTATTTCATAGGATAACCCAAAAAGTTAAAGTTACTTATTACATAGGATAACCCACAAAGTCAAAGTTACTTATTCTAGGATAATCCACAAAGTCAAAGTGACATTACCATTGCTCCCTATTCTATATGAGGTTACTGGAGGAAACCGACTAACACTGCTGTCTCATAATTATTTAATATCACAGTCACTCGAAGGTTTATAAACAGATAGACCGATTGAAGAAAAAGGTCCTGATGAACTTTTATCAAGGTTTCTTAAAGAGTGCAAAATGGAACTATGTAACCATTGACTAATATTTTTAATATATTTTTAAACAGGTGTTTGGCTGATATGTGGAAGATGGCCAATGTAATTCCTATTTTAAAGCAAGGGACAATCGTTACCATCAAATTACCGTCCAATAAGCCTAACTTCAGTTGTGGGGAAACTATAAGTCAATTATAGGATATCATAAAGCCATCTTGATAAGTAATTTGATTAAGATATCAGCATGGATTAGAGGGGGCCCTTCCTGCCTATCAATTTATTAATCTTCTTAATAAACTTTTGAGGCTGTTGATCATGACAGGAATTGATATTGTTTATTTAGATTTTAGTAAGGTTTTGATAGAGTACCGCACCAGAACTGTTAAAAAAAATGGCAGCTCATGGCACTGGGGAAAAGTGCTGTCATGGATCGAGTCATGGCTCAAAACAAGAAGCAGAGAGGTGCATGATTTGGGTTAAACGAGGGGAATCTTAAAAAGTGGTGTTCCACAGGGATCTTTAGCGTTGTTGTTTATAATATATATAATGAATTGGAGGAATTACTAGTGATATGAGCAAATTCGCCGATGACACGAAGATAGGTAGGATAATTGATTCAAACGTAGATGTCATGGAACTTCAGGAAGATTTAGACAAGCTCAATTCCTGGTCAGAAAAGTGGTAGATGCAGTTAAATGTAGATAAATGCAAGGTTCTGAAGCTCGGGAGTGTCCATAACCCAAGCACTTATAAGTTGAATAACGTAGAACTTAGCCATTCAGATTGCGAAAAGGACTTGGGGGTTATGGTAAGCAGCAACCTTAAACCTGATGAAAGATAAGACACATGTGCAACATCTGGGTATCTTTATTGTAGACGTTTCGCCATCCAGTGGCTTTATCAATACAGATTCTAGGACATAACTTCAAGACAGTAGAACTATATACAAAAGATGAGGTAATCAGTCCCTCAGCCTTGGAGTTGGTGTGAAGATCACCGTAGTTGTGGAGAATCTCCACAACTACGGTCGTCTACAGTCTCTAATGAAGTGAAGAGGATAGTGAAGTTTAGAAAATACTTGTTCAATTAGAGAGCATTCTTCGTCAAGGAACTCACTGCTGCAGATTCTGAGTGCGCGCAGGAAAAGCCTATAATTACACCACGTTTAGTTTTGGTGTCATGGTAAGAGTAGAAGTGGAGAAGATCGTGTTGGTTGGTAGGTTTTCGATAGACTTTAAAACAAAGTTCAAGGAAAGGAAGAGTGTTGTCGACTTCTTGTTCTAGTGTGAACTGGATTGAGGGCTTGACCAGGTCGACGACGGGTATTAAACATCTTTAACACACCCAAAGAAGACACTGCCGAGAGGAGATACATAGTCCTCCCCACCAACTCCATTGCCAAACACGTTTCTAACATCTTTCCAATACCTCATTCCAAGTATCTACCTCCACATCTACCACATTCAAGGACATTACCAGTAATAGCCAGGACAAACTTCAATCCTCTGCAGGGGTATACACAATCCCTTGTAATGACTGCAGCAAATTATACGTGGGCGTAACATCCAGAGACCTCCAAACACTTATTTCAGAACACCAGTACGCAGGCAGATCTGACGACCCAAGGAATGCCTGTGTTCAACACCGAAATTCACACAACCATTTAATCAACTACAGAAACGCAAGACTCATCGCCAGAGCAGACAACACTCAATACTGAAGAATCCTGGAATCATCACTTATCTGTAGTATATCCAACAACTTGAACCAAAACAGTGGCTTCTATAACATAGCTGAGCCCCTTGCCAAGAAACTTCCTCGCTATCCCACATATAAGAACATAAGAATGGAGGAACACTGCAGAAGGTCTACTCATATACTTGTTCAATTTTTTTTAAAGCTATCCAAGGTCCTAGACTCTATCACCCTACTCGGAAGATTGTCACATGCAACATTCTCCACCTGACTCCATCCTATAAATACTCACGTACCTTGATAAAGCCCACGTTGTCAATAAAGGATCACATTATACTGCTTATGTGTTTATTTTTCCAGTTACAGAGGATATTTTAAGGATTAGGATGAGAGAAGCATTAGTAAGTGCAAGCGAGGTGTAGGTGGAGGGGAAGCGGGGTAACTTTCCTAGGCAGCTTTGTGAAGAGATGCGATGAGCGGACGTGAAGTGGGAGCAAGTGCTGGATGAACAAGATTCCCGAGGCTTAATGTTTTATTTGAAATTTTATTTCCACCCACCTCCGCCTGTAGCGCAAAAGTACGTTGAGTACACGAACGCTTTCAGACTAGACTCTAACTGGGCTAAAAAGAGGATCTCAGAGATCGAAATATACAGCTCACTTTTCGTGTTTTTTACTTATAGGTCCACTCTAGTACCGGTTAAGTAGAAGTTACTTAGGCATGCATTTCTGCAAGTTGCTTATACTTATACGGTGCCCCCGTGGCCTGGTGGCAAAAGCTCTTGCTTCACACGATGAGGGTCCGGGTTCGATTCCCGGCGAAGGGGTGGAAACATCTGGCGTGTTTCTTTACGCTGGTTGTCTATGTTCACCCATCAGTAAAATGGGTACCTGGGTGTTAGCCGACTGGTGTGGGTCGCATCCTGGAACAAAACTGACCTAATTTGCCCGAATTGCTTTGCATGACAAGCGGCTTTCTATATAGTAGTATGTCATTGATGTCAGCTAGGCCTATATACCTTATACATGTACTTGTAGTAAATAAAGATACTATTATTATTATTTCATTATTAACATTACAAGCAAATCTAGAATGTATTTGTTTGGAATTTTATTAGCTTTATTTTCATTAATAAGATACATTGAAAAACAGTATATGTTCAGGCACTGGCTATCTCTCCATTCCTCATTAATTTTACATTCAAGCGCATTTAGTTCAAGAAAATGTCGGAGGGCTAACTACACAGTTCATATTTAGTCAGACCATTGTCTGTTTATATACCAAACTGCAGGAGTTGGTAAGACACACAGTAGGCTTCTTCAGTTGAGTACAGAAAAGTTGGTTGGCTGAGGGACTGACCACTTTATAACTTCGTCTTCAAGGGTAATGGACTCATTACATCGTCTTCACACCTCTACTGCTTCTGCCAACTTTTCTGTACTCGACTGAAGAAGCCTACTGTGTAGGCTAAAAGTTTCAGAATAAAGATACCTAACTGTTGCACATGTGTCTTACTTACCAACCTGTCGGTATTGTATATCATTTTAATATTCACTCTGCCAGGAGTTGTAACCAAGCCTAAGCCTGGTGTGATTGTTAGTAACTGATATCGAGAAAATGGCTTTTAAAAGTCACGTAAGCAAACACTAGGAAACATTTGGGTCCTGGGACCTTGATCACTTCCAACATCCAGAGGTCGAGAGTAGACGTGTCAGAGACACGTAGGTGAGGTTTTTACAGACGGCGTCAGGTAGCCCATGATATCAAGTGATTCCTGTGTTGTGAGGTAGGCTGTGCAGTATTTTGTTCCACGGAGGAAGTGGTGTCCTCTGCCCTTCTACAAGGTATAGTGGTGTGGGGCGGTAGAGGCCTGGCGTGGGGCAGGTGCCTTCTTTGAGGTGGCCTTGTTTTGGCAGTGCTGTTCCCAGTAGCTTGGCCTCCTGGGCCATCTTCGGCTTGGTCCTTGCCATTGCTTGTGATGCTGTACGGCAGCCGTCGTAGTCTGTCGTTCTGAAGCGGCCGCTATGGCCGGAAAGTCAGCGTCGTTGTCCAGCTACGGCTTCAGTGGTGCGTAGGTCTGGGCTGCAGGAGCTCACTGCTAGGTCTTGGTTTTCGTTGATGCGTTCTTCAGTGTTCCACTCTTTTCATTTGCTTATGTTCTTATATTGCCAGAAATACATATAGATCGTATGACGTTAGCAACATATGCATAATTAGTAAACCTCAACAGACCTGACCTGTACTTAGCTCTGTGAAGATGTGTCTTGTGTGCTCTCTGTGAATCTGAACAAGATGTCCTCTCTTGAGCTACTCTACCAGCAGCTGAAGGAAGAACTGAGGGTAGCTAAGCTTGAGATACAGCGACTGATTGAGGAAAACAAGAGGATTCGTAGTAATCCTCCTGTTGAGAATCCTCAAGCCAAGAAAGGAACCTGGACAGTGGCTGGAATGCATGGGACAAAGTTAAGGTTCAAGAGGACGGATGGAGAGGTAGAATCAACGAAGATCCAGGAAACTGTTGTGGAAACATCTAACCGATTCTCTGTGCTACCCGATGAATGTGAGTCGACTACTGGGAACATCACAACGAACGACACCAAGGAAGGTAAGAACATTGTTCTTGTTGGTGATAGCCAGATTAGGTACATGGATAGAGCCTTCTGCTTGAAAGATAGAAGTAGGAGACAGAGGGTTTGCTTTCCTGGGGTTGGGATGGAGGATATTGTTAGCCGTCTGGACGACATCATGAGAGGTAATGGGAGCAATCTTATTATCTGTCTCAGTGCTGGAGGCAACGCTGTTGGCAGACGTAGGAGTGAGGACCTGACTAGCAGGTTTAGGTCAGCAATAGACATAATTAGGAAGAATGGTGAGAACCCTGTCATATGTGGTATTTTGCCAAGGAGAGGAGTTGAAATGAATGGTTGTCCAGGGCAATTGGTGTCAATTGCTGGCTGGACAAATACTGTAAGGAAAATGCAGTGACATTCATTGACAACTGGGACCTCTTCTATGGCAGAAATGACATGTATGCCAGGGATGGGGTTCACTTATCTAGGTCTTGGGTTGGGGCACTGGCAACTGCAGTGGAGGGAGCTGTTAGGGCTTTAAACTAGGAAAAGTTAGTGGTATGGGTTATGGGGGAAAAACAGTGAAGTCCCAGTGTAGTAATATTATGAATTATAGGGGAACTAGTAATAGGCAGAATAAGGTGGATATTGGAAAGTCAGTGGCACTAGGTGACAAGGACTGTAATAGGTATAGTGGAAAAATAGAAATGAGCAGGAAGGGTAAAGACAAAGGAGGGTCTTTGTATGTATATTACACTAATAGTCGTAGTGCTAGAAATAAGATGGACGAGTTGAGATTACTTGCTAGTGCGGGTAATATTGATGTTTTTGCAATAACTGAGATGTGGTTTAATATGAAAAATCGGGACATGCCTGCTGAATGTCACATCCAGGGTTTTAAATTGTTCCAAGTAGACAGAAGTATTGGGAAGGGGGGTGGGGTGGCACTCTATGTCCGTGATCATTTAAATTGTTGCATAAAAACGGGCATAAAGTCTGAAATAATACATACAGAGTCTGTCTGGATAGAATTTTCAGAGGGGTGTGAAAAATTGATTTTAGGCGTGATATATCGTCCTCCAAACTTAGATAGGGAACAAGGGAGACTACTCTGGGAGGAAATTGTTAAGGACAAAAGGCACAATAATGTACTAATTCTAGGGGACTTTAACTTTAGTCAGATTGATTGGAATTTCTTGACAGGGAATTTTGAATCTAACGACTTTTTAGAAGTAGTTCAGGATTGTTTTTTGAAGCAGTTTGTGTCAGAACCTACAAGGGGAAATAATCTACTTGACTTAGTTCTGGCAAACAAGGAATCCCTTATTAATAATTTAGAAATTACAGAGGAACTTGGCACAAGCGACCACAAGTCAATTATCTTCAGCATTGAATGGATGTATGGTAGTAGGGATAATTCAGTAACAGTCCCAGACTTTCGCTTAGCAGATTATAATGGGCTTAGAGGACACTTATCAACTGTGGACTGGGGTAACGAAGAGAGCTATCAATATGACTGCTTTCTTAACACTATACAGGCTGCCCAAAGAACATTTATCCCGTATAAAGAAATTAGATCAAGTAGAAATAACCCAAAATGGATGAATAATAGGCTCAAATATCTTTTAGGGCAGAAGAAAGGAATTTATAGGCGCATAAATAGAGGTGAGGGTCATCTTATAAATCAGTATACTGACATCAAGAGGGACGTTAAAAAGGGTATAAGAAAAGCTAAACGGGACTATGAAATTAAAGTTGCTAAGGATTCAAAAACTAACCCAAAAAGTTTTTTCCAGGTTTATAGAACAAAAGTTAGGGATAAGATAGGTCCCCTTAAAAATAACTCTGGGCATCTTACTGACAAGGAGAATATGTGCTCTATTTTTAATAATTATTTTCTCTCGGTTTTCATACAGGAAGACACTAATAATATCCCAGTAATTAATTTTTATAGTGTCCCTGAAGAAGATAAATTATGTAATATCACAGTCACTAGCAAAATGGTTATGAAACAAGTAGATGGACTGTAACAAAATAAATTGCCGGGTCCTGATGAGCTTTTTGCAAGGGTTCTTAAGGAATGCAAAATGGAACTCTGTGAACCAATATCTAACATTTTTAATTTATCTCTTCAAACAGGTGTAGTGTGTGATATGTGGAAGATGACTAATGTAATTTCTATTTTTAAAGCAGGGGACAAGTCACTACCATCAAATTACCGCCCAATAAGCCTGACCTCATATGTAGGCAAATCACTAGAGTCAATTATAGCTGATATTATTAGAAGCCATCTAGATAACCCTAATTTGATTACTGATAATCAGCATGTATTTACGAGGGGCCGTTCCTGCCTATCTAATTTATTAACCTTCTTTAGTAAAGCTTTGGAGGCTGTTGATCATAATAAAGAATTCGATATTGTTTATTTAGATTTTAGTTAGATTTTAGTAAGGCTTTTGATAGAGTACCGCACCAGAGACTGTTAAAGAAAGTGGCAGCTCATGGCATTGGGGAAAAAGTGCTGTCATGGATCAAGTCATGGCTCACCAATAGGAAGCAGAGAGTGTGCATAAATGGGGTTAAATCCTAATGGGGATCTGTAACAAGTGGAGTTCCACAGGGATCAGTCTTAGGCCCGTTGTTGTTTATAATATATATCAATGACCTTGAGCAAATTCGCTGATAACACGAAGATAGGTAAGATAATTGATTCAAACGTAGATGTCAGGGAACTTCAGGAGGATTTAGACAAACTCAATTCCTGGTCAGAAAAGTGGCAGATGCAGTTCAATGTAGATTAAAGCAAGGTTCTGAAGCTCGGGAGTGTCCATAACCCAAGCACTTATAAGTTAAATAACGTAGAACTTAGCCATACAGATTGCGAAAAGGACTTGGGGGTTATGGTAAGCATCAACCTTAAACCAAGACAGCAATGCCTAAGCATACGTAAAAAGGCAAACAGATTACTGGGATTTATATCAAGAAGTGTAAGCAACAGAAGTCCAGAGGTTATACTACAGCTTTATACATCGTTAGTAAGGCCTCACCTAGATTACGCAGCTCAGTTCTGGTCTCCATATTATAGAATGGATATTAATTCGTTAGAAAACATTCAGCGTAGAATGACTAAATTAATACATAGCATTAGAAATCTTCCGTATGAAGAAAGATTGAAGACCCTAAAATTACATTCACTTGTAAGACGAAGAATGAGGGGAGACATGATCGAGGTATAAAAGTGGAAAATGGGTATTAACAAAGGGGATATAAATAAGGTCTTGAGGATATCTCTCCAAGAGAGAACCCGCAATATTGGATTCAAATTAGATAAGTTTAGATTTAGAAAGGATATAGGAAAGTATTGGTTTGGAAATAGGGTAGTTGATGAGTGGAACAGTCTGCCTAGTAGGGTTATTGAAGCAAGGACCTTGGGTAGTTTCAAATTTAGGTTGGATAAATTCATGAGTGAGAGGGGTTGGATTTGAGTGGGAATTGCACATGAGTAAATAGAATTATCAAAGCTTATTTCTTGGGTAGCATTGAATATTTGCAAATATTCTGTTAGTGGGATGGAATGTGAAGAACTTGCCTAGTATGAGCCAACAAGCCTGCTGCAGTGTTCCTCCTTTCTTATGTTCTTAGCATTCAGGAGCTTGAATAAAGAATCTTTCAGAATCTTATGTATGATGTATTTTAGGCCAGTCATCGAGTATGTGGCGCCAACATGGAGCACACACCTGACGAAGTTAAGACGCTCGATAAAGTTCAAAAGACTGCACCCAGGCTAGTACCAGAGCTGAGAAGAGGCTGAAGGAAGTGAACCTGACGATCTTGGAGGAGAGGACAAGGGAAGATGTGGTTGTGACACAAAAACTTAAGGAAAATTGATAGAGCGCATAAGGATTGTTTAAATTTAGAGGATCTGGTTTAAGAGTATACAGATGGAAGCTGGAGACAGATGGAAGGAAGTATTTCTTTAGTCTCGAGAGGGTTGAAAGGTGGGTTGATTTGGATTAGGCACTGAAGGAAGCAAACTCAATACACGACTTCAAGAGTAGATACGATAATGCCAAAGATGCCAGAAATAGTGATGCCGTTCAAAGTGATCTAGGATGTGGGGGCCAAGTGCTGAGTATCAACTCTGTAAATACAACTCGGTGAGTACACACATACAAGAGCTGTGATTCGACCCCTGCAACCACAATTAGATGAGTACACACACACCACCCACACACACCAATGAGGTTATGGGAAATCAACCTGAAAACATTGGAGGACTGGAGGAATAGGAAGAACATGAAAACGATATATAATATACTGAGAGGAAGTGTCAAGGTGGATAGGAACATAATGTTTCAGAGATGAGATACAGCAACAAAGGGGTCAAAGCTTGAAGCTGAAAAGCCAAATGAGTCACAGGGATGTTAGGAAGTATTTCTTCAGTCATAGAGTTGTTAGGAAGTGGAACAATCTGGAGAGTGATGTAGTGGAGGCAGGATCCATCCATACAAAGATGACGGGGTGGGTATTGAGAACTTTGAAAACAAGGGAAATAATGCCGATGGTGACACTCTTCAAATCGCTAGTGCTCCCTCACTTAGAATACTGCTCAGTGCTGACGGCCTCGTTCAGGGCAGAAGAAATATCAAAGCTGGAACAAATTCAGAGATCGTTTACGGCTCACATTGAGCCATTGAAACATCTAAATTATTGGGAACGCCTTCAAGTCTTGAACATGTACTCATTGGAGCGGAGGAGAGAGATACATGATAATATATACCTGGAAAGTACTCGAGGGCCTGGTCCCAAATCTGCACACTGCCATAACAACATACTGGAGTGAGAGATATGGGAGAAAGTGTAAAATAAACCCAGTGAGGAGCAGGGGTGCGGTGGAGACAATACGGGAGCACTGTATTAACATCCGGGGTCCCAGACTATTCAACATCTTACCAGAAGATATCCGATACACGGCTGGAACCAGTGTAGAAGCCTTCAAGAGGAAACTGGACAAGTATCTTCACCGGGTGCCAGATCAACCAGGCTGTGATGGATATGTGGGGCAGCGGGCCTCCAGCAGCAACAGCCTGGTTGACCAGGCAAGCACCAGACGAGCCTGGCCCATGACAGGGCTCAGAGAGAGATAAACTCTCGAAACTCTTCAAAAGTATATATATAAGGTATAGCTTTAAGAAGAAGTACCATAAAGCTCTACTAGCAGGGAGAGAGTGGACCTAGTAGCGACCAGTGAAGAGGTGGGGCCAGGAGCTGTGAATCGACCCTTGCAACTACAAATAGGTGAGTGCACACACACACACGTATGATAATGGTTTGAAAAAGGTCATGGAGCAGGTAGAATGACCTAGTAGCGACCAGTGAAGAGGCGGGGCCAGGAGCTGTGAATTGACCCCTGCAACCACAACTAGGTGAGTACAACTAGGTGAGTACACACACACACATACACACATCGTTCAGGACCCTGTACACTGTGTACGTTAAGCCTATATTGGAGTATACAGCACCAGTTTGGAACCCGCACCTAGCCAAGCACGTAAAGAAACTAGAGAAAGTGCAAAGGTTTGCAACAAAACTAGTCCCGGAGCTAAGGGACATGTTCTACGATGAGAGATTAAGGGAAATCGACCTGACGTCACTGGAGGATAGGAGAGATAGGGAACATATGATTACGACTTATGAAATACTGAGAGGAATCGACAAGGTGGACAAAGACAGGATGTTCCAGAGATGGGACACAGCAACAAGGGGACACAGTTGGAAGTTGAAGACTCAGATGAATCACAGGGATGTTAGGAAGTATGTCTTCAGTCACAGAGTGGTCGGGAAGTGTTCTAGTGGAGGCAGCATCCATACATAGCTTTAAGAAGAGGTATGATAAAGCTCATGTAGCAGGAACAGTGACCTAGTAGATACCAGTGAAGAGGCGGGGCCAGGAGCTGTGAATCGACCCCTGCAACCACAACTAGGTGAGTACAACTAGGTGAGTACACACACACACCTTCCCTCACACACCAGCTGTGTGAGAGGCGTGTGCGCTTCAAGTACATATTCCAGTTTTGCTTGCTCCCTCCCCCCTCCCCCCCCATCCATCTTATTTCCTCCTTTTGCTGAAGAGTAACACATTTGCAAGACATTCTCAGAGGTAGCTAGACTCCAGCCTCCAGACAGACACAGCCGCTGGTCCCCCAGTCTACCTCCACCAGACGGTTTCGACGGTCCCCCTTCCACAGTCTGTTTTTAAAGTGGCGCTGGCGATACCTGGCTGCTGGGGGCTGGTGGCTGGGGCTGGCGGCTGACTGCCGCCGTCGCTGTCGTGGGAAAGAGCCTCGTACTCTGCTTTCCCACCCTCGTCAACCACTACGTTTTCCCCAACTTCTGCCTACCCTCCGTCACCCCTCCCCATCTAACCCGACACCTACCGACCGTCCGTCACCCCTCCCACCCCCATGACTGCTGCCAACCTTCCAAAACCCCATTCCCTGCTGCCTAACCACCGTCACCGAAAACCTTCTGCCGTACATCTATGACGATTTTCTATTTTTTTTTTCACAGGCTTATGCTGCCTGTTCGACCAGGTTGTTGTGTTGGCGGCCTACTGGCCCATATATCCATCACAGCCTGGTTCATCTGGCACTTGGAAGAGGTAGTGATCCAGGATCCTCTTGAAAAAGTCTATATTTATTCTCGCAATAATTCTGATATCTGCTGGTAGGAGAATTAATATTCTTAATCATGAAGGTCGACACAGTGTTCTCTTATTACTCCCATATGAAGATAGACTTAGATCCTTGAATCTTCACATTCTTGAGAGACGTAGAATGAGAGGAGATATCATCGAAGTGTATTAAGTGGATGATGGGCATAAACAAAGGCGATATTGATCAAATATTGAAGATATCGAATCAGGTAAGAACCAGAAAACGGATTTAAGTTAGATAAATTTAGATTTCGAATGGACATAGGTAAGTACTGGTTTTCAGAGTTGTGGTGGGTAGGACCCTGGGTAGCTTTAAAAGAGATTGACAAATACAGTGGACCCTCGGTTAACGAATACCCCGGAAATCGTGCAATTATGTAAGTATAATTTTGTAAGTTCTTGTGGAAGTGTATTTTTGGGGGTCTGAAATAGACTAACCTACGTGAAATTTTTCCTTAAGGGAGTAAATTGTTCGGTAATGGCACTTGAGCAGACTTCAGGAGTGAAGTTTTACGAAACTCGGGGTCCACTGAGTGGAGGGCTGGGTTTGATTGGTGTCGTGAGTATGGGAGTAAATTCTTGGGTAGCTTTGGGTAGGGGTGGTTTGATAAGGACATGCCTTGTATGGGCCAGTAGGCCTTCTGCAGTGTTCCTCCATTCTTATGTTCTTAGTTGCAAGGGGCCGAGTCACAGCTCCTGGCTTTGCTTCATCGCTATCCGCTACTAGGCCTACTTGTCGGTTTTCGAAACAAATTAAATAATTCTCTCCCTGCTCCAAGAGCCTTATCGTACCTCATCTTAAAACTATGTATGGATCCTGCCTCCATACTTCATTTTCCAGAATGCTCCACTTCCTGACAACTCTAAGGTTGAAGAAATACTTTCTAACATCCCTATGATTCATCTAAGTTGTTAACTTCCAGTTGTATTCCCTTGTTGTAATGATTTTATATTAGGCTCTCAAGTTTCTTCCATGTATATATTATCAGAATTAATAAAACAAAGATTCGCACAGGAGAGGAACCATCAGTGGGAGTTTACTTGGAGTTCCTTCCAGAGGTCACCGCTCCCGCGGCCCAGACCTCCTGGTTGTTCATCAATCAAACTGTTAGTGCCCGCCACACGCAACCCAACGAATGCACTACAACCCGATTGATCAGGAACTTTTGAAGAATCTGTCGAGTTCCTTCTTAAAGACAGCTAGAAGTTTGTTGGTAATCCCCCCTTAGGGATGAAGGAAGGTTGTTGAAGAGTTGTTGTCCCTTAACACTTATTTAGTCTCTCTCAGTATACCAGGAGTAGAAGAATTAGACACTTATGCAACATATGGGAATCTTTATTGAAGAAACGTTTCGCCATACAGTGAGTGGCGAAACGTTTCTTCAATAAAGATTCTATGTTCCATAAATGTCTCAATTCTTCAACTTGTCGGTTTTCAAAACCATTTATCATACCTGGAGTATACCGGGAGAGGGTTTTGCGGGTCAACGCCCGGCGGCCCGGTGTGTGACCAGGCCTCCGAGGTCCGGTCTGTGTCCAGACCGTCTCTATGCTTTCCATTGGAGGTATCCTGCACTGTCTATCAAGCTTCTGGTATTCATAAGAAGTAATTTCGGTGTGCAGGTTTGATACCAAGCTCTCCAGTATCTTCTAGGTGTGAATGTATCTTTCTCGCCTACGTTCTATAGAGTACACTTCTAGAGACTTCAAGTGCTCCCAGTAATTAAGGTAGATGGCTGAGTTTATAAGAGCTGGAAAGGTTCTCTATGTATGTTCCAGCTCAGCATTTTCGCCTGCCTTGAAAGGGGCCGTTAATACACAGCAATACTCCAGCCAGAGAGAGCAGATGACCTGAAGAGCCATCATTGGCTCGGCATCCCTTGTTTTGAAGGTTCTGTGTAGAATAGAGGCTGTGTACGTGGATTCCACGACTGGATAGGTTAGTGGTCCTTTTCAGTCACGAAATTCAGTTCAAAACCTGCCGCCCCATCTTATCTCCTGAAATAATGGGTACTCACCTCTATTACTACACAAGATGAAGTGTGCATATGATAGACCGTTTCTTATCCAGGTCTCTGGTGCAGGAGGTAGCCCACCTTTGGACGCAACCCCAATGAACAAGTGTGCACTTAATACACCTGGGATACTTACATGCAAAGGTGGTAGCTGTGGGTGCACCTAAGAATACCTGTGTGGAGAGTCACAGGCCACTGTGTCGAGGGAGGTCTACCTACCTGGAGGAGGTAATGGGTAATCCACGATATCTACTAGGGAAGTCGCCTCGTGGTTCCCACGCAGATGTGGCTCAGGTCTTCAGGACTCCCGTGGGCGCTTCTTGGTGGGAAAGAGACTGCCTATGGCCTATTAATATATGGATAGTGTAATTACTACGTTAAGCTAAACGAATAATTCTAACTTAGCCTAAATATATGTAGTGTAAGTAGTAATGTAGTGTAAGTAGCCTAAGGAGTTAAAAGGCTTAGAAATTAAGTGTATGTACAGAATGGTGGCACCCTCCTTAGGCATCATCTCTCCCCACTCACCCCCCCTCTGCGTGATGGCTGAACGGTTTCTGGGAAATTCAAGCGATATTTCCCACAGGTTCTAGTTATCCAACTAATAATTTTCTTGCAGTTGCGATAATAACATTGTTGTGCTCTTTAAACGTGAGATCCTCTGACATTATCACTCTCAGGTCTCTCACATTTGACTTACGTTCTGTTGAGTGGTTGATGTTTTATAATCTCCATCATATTGTTGTTAATGGCCCACTGAAAGACTTGGTTTATATCAGCTTTGAGAGCTCAGCTTGTCTTCTATGGATCCACTTGCATACGGATTCTAATATCGCCTGCAATGGGTGATACAGTGTTATGATTAATTCCTGTATATGTCCAAATGGAGCAGAACTTTTCACTGTAGCAACCCTTGTTTCACTCTGTTTCCTATTGCTGTTTAAGTTAAGTTTGTGAGGAAATTAAAAATCATCTGCTCACCTTCCAGTATTCCTTTTGCACGCATTTTGTGTGTAATTACCTCGTGGTCGCACTTATCAAAGGCTTTTGCAAAGTCAGTGTATACTAACTTTGTGTCTGTCTTCAGGAACATCCAAGACCATGTAGTAATGGTCCAGCATTTGCGAAAGACAGGAGCGACCAGTTTTGAACCCATGTTGACCTGGGTTGTGAAAATGCTGCGATTCCACGTGAGTGGTAATTTTGCTTCTTAAAATCCTTTCAGAGATCTTGATAATGTGAATGTTAGGGCTATTGATCCGTATTTTTGCCATTGGTTTACTGTTACCTTTGTGGATTGGGCCAATATCACTGGTTTTAATGACTGCAGTATAACTAATTGTCTAGGTTTCTTCTCCATAGAATTTTAAGGCATGTGATAAGGGTTCTTGCAATTCTGATGAATATTGAGATCCACGAGACTGGGCATGGGGCAAAACGCATGGACATGCAACTAATGGCTTCTTTGAAGTCAAGTGGGATTACAGTTTTGTCAAAGTTAGGGTAATGTCTCGAATTTGTTTATTACGGGGAGTTCATCTTTCAAAATTTTTTTAAAAATCCCCATTTTGCATTTTGAAAAAATTTTTTGGGAAAACTCTACAGTGTTCAGTGTGCCTCGAGATATGTTCAAAAAAAACATTTTAAACCCCCCCATAAAATTTAATTTAAAAAATACTATGTTTATGGGGTCCAAGATTTTTCCCAAATCACTTTTAAAAATCCATGTACGAGTTCAGACAAAAAAAAATTTTATTACTTCCAAACTGGTCATGAACTGGGCCGCGGGACCCCCGGGAAAACCCTCCCCGGGATAAACCCCCAAAAAACCCCCCAGGTATACAAAAAACCCCCCAGGTATACACCCCCCAGGTATACAACCTCCAGGTATACAAACCCCCGGGGATACACCCTCCCCCCCGGTATACAACCCCCAGGTATAAAACCCCCAGGTATACAACCCCCCAGGTATACAACCCCCCCGGTATACACCCTTTTCCAAGGGGATACAACCCTTCCCCCAGGTATACCCCCCCTTTTTCCAAAGGGATACAACCTCCGGTATACACCCTCAGGTATACACACTAGGTTTCAACCTTCCAGGTATACCCCCTCCAGGTATACAACCTCTAAGGGATAAAATTTTCCAGGTATACAACCTTTCCCGGGGGTAAAAAACCTCCCGGTATTCCCAAACCCCCCGGTATTTCCCCTTCAGGTATACCCCTCCCGGGGATACAAAAACCCCCAGGGATACAACCTAGGTAACCAACCCCCAGGTATCAACCTCCAATTCCCTTTAGGGATAGATCATATTTTCATGGCCCCCTGGGAAAACCTTTTTTAATATCTTCTTGTAAAAAATTTTTTTTCTTTCCCACCAAATTTAAAGGGAGCCCCGGACAGATAAAAAGTCAGTTTAAAAATCCCGGGGGTTTGGTTCTACTTGGGCTTACCCAGCCAGCAATAAAGCCTCGTTTTCAGGCCCCAAACCCCGGGAAACCCCGGTCTGGCCGGGGCCGCATCATCCCCAAATGCCCTCGGGGAATTTTTTAAGGGGGGATCCCAAACTGAATCTGGAAGGTGCCTCGGGAAAAAGGGACACAAATCTGCCGGGGTTTTTTCCCTGTCTTCCCTCAATGAAAAACTTTGTTAGTTGTTTTTTAAAAAATTTTTTTCCCCACCTTCGTTGATTCCAGTTTTCCATTTG
>WNWK01037762.1:0-18309 GCA_009830355.1 Cherax destructor | reverse complement strand
AAAAGAGAATCAAAAAATTTTTTTATTTTTCCCATAAATTTCAATTGCAATAGAAATTTATTTAAAAGTGCGAAAATTAAGTATTTTAGCAAAAAAAAAGGTTTTGTCAGAAAAGCATCAAACCTCTCTAAAACGCCCGGAAATGTGCAATAAAATACGATTTTAGCACTTTTTTAAAAATTTTTTAATATTGGTTTCATGTTTTTTTCGAAAATAATATGAAATATTTAAAAAAATATTGATTTTTATAGATTTTTAGGGGGTTTTTTTTAAAAAATATGTAAATAATTAATAAATAAAAAAAAATTTAAAAAACTTAAATTTTATTTTTTTTTTGACGATTAAAGGCATTTTCAGGGAAATTTTCTGAGAAACTTTTTTTTAGATAAAATATACCTATGAGAAAAGCTTCCTAAAAAAAAATCATAAAATTTTGTTATTTTCCGATAAATTTCAATTGAAGTAGAAATTCAATTTAAAAGTGTGTTAAGTATTTTTTTTTTAAAAAAGCCTCAAACCGTTCAAAAACGTCGAAATATGCAATAAAATACGTTTTTTAGCACTTTTTTCTGTTTTTTTTAAAATTTTTCATGTATTTTCGAAAAAATATGAAATATTCTAAATTAATATTGATTTTTATAGATTTTTAATGGGATTTTTTTAAATATGTAAATAATTTATAAATATTCAAAAATTATATAAAACGTTATTTTATTGCATTTTTTGACGATTCAAGGCATTTTCAAGGATTTTCTGAAAAACTATTTTTTTAGATAAAATATACCTATGAGTAAGCTTCCTAAAAGAAAATCATAAAATTTTGCTTACTTTTCCCATAAATTCAATTTCAGTAGAAATTCAATTTAATAGTGTGAAAATGTAAGTATTTTAGCTAAAAAATTAGTTTTGCCAGAAAAGCACTCAAACCGCTCTAAAACGTCGAAATATACAATAAAATACGATTGTAGCACAATTTCTGAGCTTTTTAATGTTTCATGTATATTTCGAAAATAATATGAAATATTCTAAATTAATATTGATTTTTATAGATTTTTAATGGGATTTTTTAAAAATATGTAAATAATTAATAAATATTCAAAAATGCTATAAAACGTTATTTTATTGCATTTTTTGACGATTCAAGGCATTTTCAGGATTTTCTGAAAAACTATTTTTAGATAAATATACCTATGAGTAAGCTTCTAAAGAAAATCATAAAATTTTGCTTACTTTTCCCATAAATTTCAATTGCAGTAGAAATTCTATTTAAAAGTGTGAAAATGTAAGTATTTTAGCTAAAAATAGTTTTGCAGAAAACACTCAAACCGCTCTAAAACGTCGAAATATGCAATAAAAATACGATTTAGCACAATTTTCTGAGCTTTTAATGTTTCATGTATATTTCGAAAATAATATGAAATATTCTAAATTAATATTGATTTTTATAGATTTTTAATGGGATTTTTAAAAATATGTAAATAATTAATAAATATTCAAAATTCTATAAAACTTGATTTTATTGCATTTTTGACGATTCAAGGCATTTTCAGGATTTTCTGAAAAACTATTTTTAGATAAAATATACCTATGAGTAAGCTTCCTAAAGAAAATCATAAAATTTTGCTTACTTTTCCATAAATTTCAATTGCAGTAGAAATTCTATTTAAAAGTGTGAAAATGTAAGTATTTTAGCTAAAAAATGAGTTTTGTCAAAAAGCATAAACCGCTAAAACGTCGAAATATGCATAAAATACGATTTTACACATTTTCAAAATTTTTTTTGTATTTTCGAAAATAATATGAAATATTCTAAAATATTGATTTTTAATAGATTTTTAATGGTTTTTTAAAAATATGTAAATAAATAAATATTCAAAAATGCTATAAAACTTATTTTATTGCATTTTGAATTAAGGCATTTTCAGGATTTTCTGAAAACTTTTTTTAGATAAAATATACCTATGAGTAAGCTTCCTAAAAGAAAATCATAAAATTTTGCCTTTTCCCATAAATTTCAATTGCAGTAGAAATTTATTTAAAAGTGTGAAAATCTAAGTATTTTAGCTAAAAATGAGTTTTTCAAAAAAGCACTCAAACCTCTAAAACGTCGAAATATGAAAAAAATACGATTTTAGCACATTTTCTGAGCTTTTAATGTTTCATGTATTTTTCGAAAATAATATGAAAATATTCTATAAAAATATTGATTTTATAGATTTTTAATGGGATTTTTAAAAATATGTAAATAATTAATAAATATTCAAAAATGCTATAAAACTTGATTTTATTGCATTTTTGACGATTAAGGCATTTTCAAGGATTTTCTGAAAACTATTTTTTTAGATAAAATATACCTATGAGTAACCTAAAGAAAATCATAAAATTTTGCTTACTTTTCCCATAAATTTCAATTGCATAGAAATTCTATTTAAAGTGTGAAAATCTAAGTATTTTAGCTAAAAATGAGTTTTGTCAGAAAAGCATCAAACCCTCTAAAACGTCGAAATATGAATAAAATACGATTTTAGCACTTTTCTGAGCTTTTTAATGTTTCATGTATTTTTCGAAAATAATATAAATATTCTATAAAAATATTGATTTTTATAGATTTTTAATGGGATTTTTAAAAATATGTAAATAATTAATAAATATTAAAAATGCTATAAAACTTGATTTTATTGCATTTTTGACGATTAAGGCATTTTCAAGGATTTTCTGAAAACTATTTTTAGATAAAATATACCTATGAGTAAGCTTCTAAAAGAAAATCATAAAATTTTGCTTACTTTTCCCATAAATTTCAATTGCGTAGAAATTCTATTTAAAAGTGTGAAAATTAAGTATTTTAGCTAAAAATGAGTTTTGTCAGAAAAGCACTCAAACCGCTCTAAAACGTCGAAATATGCAATAAAATCGATTTTTAGCACATTTTCTGAGCTTTTTAATGTTTCATGTATTTTCGAAAATAATATGAAATATTCTATAAAAATATTGATTTTTATAGATTTTTAATGGGATTTTTAAAAATATGTAAATAATTTATATATATATTAAAAAATGCTATAAAACTTGATTTTATTGCATTTTTTGACGATTTAAGGCATTTTCAAGGATTTTCTGAAAACTATTTTTTTAGATAAAATATACCTATGAGTAAGCTTCTAAAGAAAATCATAAAATTTTGCTTACTTTTCCATAAATTTCAATTGCAGTAGAAATTTATTTAAAAGTGTAAAAATTTTAAAGTATTTTAGCTGAAAAATGAGTTTTGCGAAAAGCACTCAAACCGCTCTAAAACGTCAAAATATGCAATAAAATACGATTTTAGCACATTTTCTGAGATTTTTAATGTTTCATGTATTTTTCGAAAATAATATGAAATATTCTAAAAATATTGATTTTTATAGATTTTTAATGGGATTTTTAAAATATGTAAATAATTAATAATATTCAAAAATCTATAAAACTTGATTTTATTGCATTTTGACGATTTAAGGCATTTTCAAGGATTTTTGAAAACTATTTTTTAGATAAAATATACCTATGAAAGCTTCCTAAAAGAAAATCATAAAATTTTGCTTACTTTTCCATAAATTTCAATTGCCGTAGAAATTCTATTTAAAAGTGTGAAAATTAAGTATTTTAGCTAAAAATGAGTTTTGTAGAAAAGCACTCAAACCGCTCTAAAACGTCGAAATATGAATAAAATACGATTTTAGCACTTTTCTGAGCTTTTAATGTTTCATGTATTTTCGAAAATAATATAAAATATTCTAAAAATATTGATTTTTATAGATTTTAATGGGATTTTTAAAAATATGTAAATAATTAATAATATTAAAATGCTATAAAACTTATTTTATTGCATTTTGACGATTTAAGGCATTTTCAAGATTTTCTGAAAACTATTTTTAGATAAAATATACCTTGAGTAGCTTCCTAAGAAAATCATAAAATTTGCTTACTTTTCATAAATTTCAATTGCAGTAGAAATTTTATTTAAAAGTGTGAAAATTAGGTATTTTAGCTAAATGAGTTTGCGAAAAGCATCAAACCGCTCTAAAACGTCGAAATATGATAAATCGATTTTAGCACATTTTCTGAGCTTTTTAATTTTCATGATTTTCGAAAATAATATGAAATATTCTATAAAATATTGATTTTTATAGATTTTTAATGGGATTTTTAAAATATGTAAATAATTTAAATATTAAAAATCTATAAAACTTATTTTATTGCATTTTTGACGATTAAGGATTTTAGGATTTTAAAACTTTTTGATAAAATATATATGTAAGCTTCAAGAAATATAAATTTGTTTTTTCCATAATTTCAATGCATAAAATTTATTTAAGTGTGAAAATTAAGTATTTTACTGAAAATAGTTTTGCAGAAAAGCACTCAAACGCTTAAAACGTCAAATATGAATAAAATCGATTTTGCACATTTTTCGATTTTAATTTTCATGTATTTTCGAAAAAATATAAATATTCTATAAAAATATTGATTTTTATAGATTTTTAATGGGATTTTTAAAAATATGTAAATAATTAATAAATATTAAAATGCTATAAAACTTGATTTTATTGCATTTTTGACGATTTAAGGCATTTTCAAGATTTTCTGAAAACTATTTTTAGATAAAATATACATGAGTAAGCTTCCTAAAGAAAATCATAAAATTTTGCTTAAAATTAAAATATTATTATTAATTTCATGTAAAAAAATTATTTAGATTTAATTTAAATAATTAAATTAAATGCAAAAACTATTTTGCTTTTATTATTAGTTTAAATATTTTTAGATAAAATATAATGTAGCTTCCTAAAATCAAATTGTTTTAATTTCAATTGCATGAAATTCTATTTTGAAAATAAGTATTTTAGTAAGTTACATAACTCGAAATTGAATAATCGTTTTAGCATTTTCTAGCTTTAATGTTTCATTATTTTCGAAATAATATAAATATTCATAAAAATATTGATTTTATAGATTTATGATTTTAAAATATGTAAATAATTATAAATATTAAATGCTATAAAACTATTTTATTGCATTTGACGATTCACATTTTAGGATTTTGAAAACTATTTTAGATAAAATATACCTATGATAGCTTCAAAGAAAATATAAAATTTGCTTACTTTTCCATAAATTTCAATCGAGAAATTCTATTTAAAGTGTGAAAATCTAAGTATTTTACTAAAAATGAGATAAACCTAAAAGCGAATTTTAGCATTTTCTGAGCTTTTTAATTTTCATGTATTTCGAAAATAAATAAATATTCTATAAAAATATTGATTTTATAGATTTTAATGATTTTTAAAATATGTAAATAATTAATAATATTAAAATGCTTAAAACTTATTTTATTGCATTTTTGACGATTAAGGCATTTCAAGGATTTTCTGAAAACTATTTTTAGATAAAATATACCTATGAGTAAGCTCTAAAGAAAATCATAAAATTTTGCTTACTTTTCCCATAAATTTCAATTGCGTAGAAATTCTATTTAAAAGTGTGAAAATGTAAGTATTTTAGCTAAAATGAGTTTTGCGAAAAGCATCAAACCGCTCTAAAACGTCGAAAATGAATAAAATCGATTTTAGCACATTTTCTGAGCTTTTAATTTTCATGTATTTTCGAAAATAATATGAAATATTCTATAAAATATTGATTTTATAGATTTTAATGGGATTTTTAAAATATGTAAATAATTTAAATATTAAAAAATGCTATAAAACTTATTTATTGCATTTTTGATAAGATTTCAAATTTCTGAAAACTATTTTAGATAAAATATACTATGAGTAAGCTCTAAAGAAAATCAAATTTGACTTTTCATAATTCAATTGGAAATTCTATTTAAAGTGTGAAAATTAAGTATTTTACTGAAAATGAGTTTTGCCAGAAAAGCACTCAAACCGCTCTAAAACGTCGAAATATGATATAAAATACGATTTTAGCACATTTTCTGAGCTTTTAATGTTTCATGTATTTTCGAAAATAATATAAATATTCATAAAAATATTGATTTTTATAGATTTTTAATGGGATTTTTAAAAATATGTAAATAATTAATAAATATTAAAATGCTATAAAACTATTTTATTGCATTTTGACGATTCAAGGCATTTTCAGGATTTTCTGAAAAACTATTTTTAGATAAAATATACCTATGATAAGCTTCCTAAAGAAAATCATAAAATTTTGCTTACTTTTCCCATAAATTTCAATTGCAGTAGAAATTCTATTTAAAAGTGTGAAAATCTAAGTATTTTAGCTAAAAATGAGTTTTGCAGAAAGCATCAAACCGCTCTAAAACGTCGAAATATGAATAAAATACGATTTTAGCACATTTTCTGAGCTTTTAATGTTTCATGTATTTTCGAAAATAATATAAATATTCTATAAAATATTGATTTTTATAGATTTTTAATGGGATTTTTAAAATATGTAAATAATTAAAAATATTAAAATGCTATAAAACTTATTTTATTGCATTTTTGACGATTTAAGGCATTTTCAAGGATTTTCTGAAAACTATTTTTAGATAAAATATACCTATGAGTAAGCTTCCTAAAAAAATCATAAAATTTTGCTTACTTTTCCATAAATTTCAATTGCAGTAGAAATTCTATTTAAAAGTGTGAAAATTAAGTATTTTAGCTAAAAAGAGTTTTGCAGAAAAGCACTCAAACCGCTCTAAAACGTCGAAATATGCAATAAAATCGATTTTAGCACATTTTCTGAGCTTTTAATTTTCATGTATTTTCGAAAATAATATGAAATATTCTATAAAAATATTGATTTTTATAGATTTTTAATGGGATTTTTAAAATATGTAAATAATTATAAATATTCAAAATGCTATAAAACGTTATTTTATTGCATTTTTGACGATTCAAGGCATTTTCAGGTTTTTTTGAAAACTATTTTTTTAGATAAAATATACCTATGAGTAAGCTTCCTAAAAGAAAATCATAAAATTTTGCTTACTTTTCCCATAAATTTCAATTGCAGTAGAAATTCTATTTAAAAGTGTGAAAATCTATGTATTTTAGCAAAAAAATGAGTTTTGTCAGAAAAGCATCAAACCGCTCTAAAACGTCGAAATATGCCATAAAATGCGATTTTAGCACATTTTTCTGAGCTTTTTAATGTTTTATGTATTTTTCGAAAATAATATGAAATATTCTATAAAAATATTGATTTTTATAGATTTTTAATAGGATTTTTTAAAAATAAGTAAATAATTATTTAATATTCAAAAATTCTATAAAACTTGATTTTATTGCATTTTTTGACGATTCAAGGCATTTTCACGGATTTTCTGAGAAACTATTTTTTTAGATAAAATATACCTGCGAGTATGCTTCCCAAAAGAAAATCATAAAATTTTGCTTACTTTTCCCATAATTTTCAATTGCAGTAGAAATTCTATTTAAAAGTGTGAGAATGTAAGTATTTTAGCTAAAAAATGAGTTTTGCCAGAAAAACACTCAAACCGCTCTAAAACGTCGAAATATGCAATAAAATACGATTTTAGCACATTTTTCTGAGCTTTTTAATGTTTCATGTATTTTTCGAAAATAATATGAAATATTCTATAAAAAAATTGATTTTTAAAGATTTTTAATGGGATTTTTTAAAAATAAGTAAATAATTATTTAATATTCAAAAATTCTATAAAACTTGATTTTATTGCATTTTTTGACGATTCAAGGCATTTTCACGGATTTTCTGAAAAACTATTTTTTTAGATAAAATATGCCTATGAGTAACCTTCCTAAAAGAAAATCATAAAATTTTGCTTACTTTTCCCATAATTTTCAATTGCAGTAGAAATTATATTTAAAAGTGTGAGAATGTAAGTATTTTAGGAAAAAATGAGTTTTGCCAGAAAAGCACTCAAACCGCTCTAAAACGTCGAAATATGCAAAAAATACGATTTTAGCACATTTTTCTGAGCTTTTAATGTTTCATGTATTTTCGAAAATAATATGAAATATTCTATAAAAATATTGTTTTTTATAGATTTTTAATGGGATTTTTAAAAATACGTAAATAATTAATAAATATTAAAAATGCTATAAAACTTGATTTTATTGCATTTTTTGACGATTTAAGGCATTTTCAAGGATTTTGTGAAAAACTGTTTTTTTAGATAAAATATACCTGCGAGTAAGCTTCCTAAAAGAAAATTATAAAATTTTGCTTACTTTTCCCATAAATTTCAATTGCAGTAGAAATTTATTTAAAAGTGGAAAATGAAGTATTTTAGCTGAAAATGAGTTTTGCCAGAAAAGCACTCAAACCACCTAAAACGTCGAAATATGCAATAAAATACGATTTTAGCACATTTTTCTGAGATTTTTAATGTTTCATGTATTTTTCGAAAAGATTATGAAATATTCTAAATGAATATTGATTTTTATAGATTTTTAATGGGATTTTTTAAAAATATGTAAATAATTAATAAATATTAAAAAATGCTATAAAACTTGATTTTATTGCATTTTTTGACGATTTAAGGCATTTTCAAGGATTTTGTGAAAACTATTTTTTTAGATAAAATATACCTATGAGTAAGCTTCCTAAAAGAAAATCATAAAATTTTGCTTACTTTTCCCATAAATTTCAATTGCAGTAGAAATTCTATTTAAAAGTGTGAAAATGTAAGTATTTTAGCTAAAAAATGAGTTTTGTCAGAGAAGCATCAAACCGCTCTAAAACGTCGAAAAATGCCATAAAATGCGATTTTAGCACATTTTTCTGAGCTTTTTAATATTTCATGTATTTTTCGAAAATAATATGAAATATTCTATAAAAATATTTATTTTTATAGATTTTTAATGGGATTTTTTAAAAATATGTAAATAAGCTTCCTAAAAGAAAATCATAAAATTTTGCTTACTTTTCTCATAAATTTCAATTGCAGTAGAAATTCTATTTAAAAGTGTGAAAATCTAAGTATTTTAGCTGAAAAATGAGTTTTTCCAGAAAAGCACTCAAACTGCTCTAAAACGTCGAAATATGATATAAAATACGATTTTAGCACATTTTTCTGAGCTTTTTAATGTTTCATGAATTTTTCGAAAATAATACGAAATATTCTATAAAAATATTGATTTTTATAGATTTTTAATGGGATTTTTTAAAAATATGTTAATAATTAATAAATACTCAAAAATGCTATAAAACGATATTTTATTGCATTTTTTGACGATTCAAGGTATTTTCACGGATTTTCTGAAAACTATTTTTTTAGATAAAATATATCTATGAGTAAGCTTCCTAAAAGAAAATCATAAAATTTTGCTTACTTTTCCCATAAATTTCAATTGCAGTAGAAATTCTATTTAAAGTGTGAAAATCAAGTATTTTGGCTGAAAAATGAGTTTTGCCAGAAAAGCACTCAAACCGCTCTAAAACGTCGAAATATGCAATAAAATACGATTTTAGCACAATTTCTGAGCTTTTTAATATTTCATGTATATTTCGAAAATAATATGAAATATTCTAAATTAATATTGATTTTTATAGATTTTAATGGGATTTTTTAAAAATATGTAAATAATTAATAAATATTCAAAAATGCTATAAACTTGATTTTATTGCATTTTTGACATTAAGGCATTTTCAAGGATTTTGTGAAAACTATTTTAGATAAATATATCTATGAGTAAGCTTCCTAAAAGAAAATCATAAAATTTTGCCTACTTTTCCCATAAATTTCAATTGCAGTAGAAATTCTATTTAAAAGTGTGAAAATCTATGTATTTTAGCAAAAAAGTGAGTTTTGTCAGAAAAGCATCAAACCACTCTAAAACGTCGAAATATGCCATAAAATGCGATTTTAGCACATTTTTCTGAGCTTTTTAATGTTTCATGTATTTTTCGAAAATAATATGAAATATTCTATAAAAATATTGATTTTTATAGATTTTTAATGGGATTTTTTAAAAATATGTAATTAATTAATAAATATTCAAAAATGCTATAAAACTTGATTTTATTGCATTTTTGACGATTTAAGGCATTTTCAGATTTTCAGAAACTATTTTTTAGATAAAATATACCTATGAGTAACCTTCCTAAAAGAAAATCATAAAATTTTGCTTACTTTTCCGATAAATTTAAATTGCAGTAGAAATTCTATTTAAAAGTGTGAAAATGTAAGTATTTTTAGCTGAAAAATGAGTTTTGCAAGAAAAGCACTCAAACCGCTTCTAAACGTCGAAATATGATATAAAATACGATTTTAGCACATTTTCTGGCTTTTTAATGTTTCATGTATTTTTCGAAAATAATATAAATATTCTATAAAAATATTGATTTTTATAGATTTTTAATGGGATTTTTTAAAAATATATAAATAATTAATAAATATTCAAAAATGCTATAAAACTTGATTTTATTGCATTTTTTGACGATTTAAGGCATTTTCAAGGATTTTGTGAAAAACTATTTTTTTAGATAAAATATACCTGAGTAAGCTTCCTAAAAGAAAATCATAAAATTTTGCTTACTTTTCCCATAAATTTCAATTGCAATAGAAATTCTATTTAGAAGTGCGAAAATCTAAGTATTTTAGCTAAAAAAAGACTTTTGTCAGAAAAGCATCAAACTGCTCTAAAACGTGGAAATGTGCAATAAAATACGATTTTAGCACTTTTTTCTGAGCTTTTTAATATTAGTTTCATGTATTTTTCGAAAATAATATGAAATATTCTATAAAAATATTGATTTTTATAGATTTTTATTGGGATTTTTTAAAAATATGTAAATAATTAATAAATATTCAAAAATGCTAGAAAACGATATTTTATTGCATTTTTTGACGATTCAAGGCATTTTCACGGATTTTCTGAGAAACTATTTTTTTAGATAAAATATACCTGCGAGTATGCTTCCTAAAAGAAAATCATAAAATTTTGCTTACTTTTCCCATAATTTTCAATTGCAGTAGAAATTCTATTTAAAAGTGTGAAAATCTATATTTTAGCTAAAAATGAGTTTTGCCAGAAAAGCACTCAAACCGCTCTAAAACGTCGAAATATGCATAAAATCGATTTTAGCACATTTTTCTGAGCTTTTAATATTTCATGTATTTTCGAAAATATGAAATATTCTATAAAAATATTGATTTTTATAGATTTTTAATGGGATTTTTAAATATGTAAATAATTAAATATTCAAAAATTATAAAACGTTATTTTATTCATTTGACGATTCAGATTTTCAAGGATTTCTGAACTATTTTTTTAGATAAAATATACCTATAGTAACTCAAAAGAAAATCATAAAATTTTGCTTACTTTTCCATAAATTTCAATTGCATAGAAATTCTATTTAAAAGTGTGAAAATCTAAGTATTTTAGTAAAAATGAGTTTTTCAAAAAGCATCAAACCGCTCTAAAACGTCGAAATTGCATAAAATGATTTAGACATTTTTCTGAGTTTTTAATTGTTTCATGTATTTTTCGAAAATAATATGAAATATTCTATAAAAATATTGATTTTATAGATTTTAATGGATTTTAAAATATGTAAATAATTTTAAATATTCAAAAATGCTAAAACGTATTTTTGCATTTTTTGACGATTCAAGGCATTTTCATGGATTTTCTGAAAACTATTTTTTTAGATAAAATTACCTATGATAAGCTTCCTAAAAGAAAATCATAAAATTTTGCTTATTTTCCCATAAATTTCAATTGCATAGAAATTCTATTTAAAAGTGTGAAAATCTAAGTATTTTAGCTAAAAATGAGTTTTGCAGAAAAGCATCAAACCGCTCTAAAACGTCGAAATATGCCATAAAATCGATTTTAGCACATTTTTCTGAGCTTTTTAATATTTCATGTATTTTCGAAAATAATATGAAATATTCTAAAAATATTGATTTTTATAGATTTTTAATGGGATTTTTAAAAATATGTAAATAATTATAATATTCAAAATGCTATAAAACTTATTTTATTGCATTTTTGACGATTCAAGGCATTTTCACGGATTTTCTGAAAACTATTTTTAGATAAAATATACCTATGAGTAAGCTTCTAAAAAAAATCATAAATTTTGCTTACTTTTCCCATAAATTTCAATTGCATAGAAATTTATTTAAAGTGTGAAAATCTAAGTATTTTAGCTGAAAAATGAGTTTTGCCAGAAAAGCACTCAAACCGCTCTAAAACGTCGAAATATGATATAAAATACGATTTTAGCACATTTTCTGAGCTTTTTAATGTTTCATGTATTTTCGAAAATAATATAAATATTCTATAAAAATATTTTTTATAGATTTTTAATGGGATTTTTAAAAATATGTAAATAATTAATAAATATTAAAATGCTATAAAACTTATTTTATTGCATTTTTGACGATTAAGGCATTTTCAGGATTTTGTGAAAAACTATTTTTAGATAAAATATACCTATGAGTAAGCTTCCTAAAGAAAATCATAAAATTTTGCTTACTTTTCCATAAATTTCAATTGCAGTAAATTCTATTTAAAAGTGTGAAAATGTAAGTATTTTAGCTAAAATGAGTTTTGTCAGAAAAGCATCAAACCGCTCTAAAACGTCGAAAATGCATAAAATCGATTTTAGCACATTTTTATGAGCTTTTTAATGTTTCATGTATTTTCGAAAATAATATAAATATTCTATAAAATATTGATTTTGATTTTTGAAAATAATGTAAATAACTTCCTAAAGAAAATATAAAATTTTGCATTTTTCATAAATTTCAATTGCAGTAGAAATTTTATTTAAAATGTGAAAATTAATATTTTAGCTAAAATGAGTTTTGCAAGAAAAGCACTCAAACCGCTTAAAACGTCGAAATATGATAAAAATACGATTTTAGCACATTTTTCGAGATTTTAATGTTTCATTATTTTCGAAAATAATATAGAAATATTTTAAAATATTGATTTTATAGATTTTTAAGGGATTTTAAAAATATGTAAATAATATAAATATTCAAAAATGCTATAAAACTTGATTTTATTGCATTTTTTGACGATTTAAGTTTTCAGATTTTTGAAAATATTTTTTAGATAAATATACCTATGAGTAAGTTCCTAAAAGAAAATCATAAAATTTTGCTTACTTTTCCCATAAATTTCAATTGCAGTAGAAATTTATTTAAAAGTGTGAAAATCTAAGTATTTTAGCTAAAATGAGTTTTGCAGAAAAGCACTCAAACGCTCTAAAACGTCGAAATATGATATAAAATACGATTTTAGCACATTTTTCTGAGCTTTTAATGTTTCATGTATTTTTCGAAAATAATATGAAATATTCTATAAAAAATTATTTTTATAGATTTTTAATGGGATTTTTTAAAAATATGTAAATAATTAATAAATATTAAAAAATGCTATAAAACTTATTTTATTGCATTTTTGACGATTCTAAGCATTTCAAGGATTTTGAAAACTATTTTTAGATAAAATATACCTATGAGTAAGCTTCCTAAAAGAAAATCATAAAATTTTGCTTACTTTTCCATAAATTTCAATTGCAGTAGAAATATTTAAAGTGTGAAATGTAAGTATTTTAGCTAAAAATGAGTTTTGCAGAAAAGCATCAAACCGCTCTAAAACGTCGAAAATGCCATAAAATTACGATTTTAGCATTTTTATGATTTTTAATATTTCATGTATTTTTCAAAATAAAAAATGAAATATTCATTATATTTGATTTTTAGATTTTTAAAGATTTTTTAAAAATATAAATAAGCTTCCTAAAAGAAAATCATAAAATTTTGCTTACTTTTCTCATAAATTTCAATTGCAGTAGAAATTTATTTAAAAGTGTGAAAATCTAAGTATTTTAGCTAAAAATGAGTTTTGCAGAAAAGCACTCAAACCGCTCTAAAACGTCGAAATATGAATAAAATACGATTTTAGCACATTTTTCTGAGTTTTTAATGTTTCATGTATTTTTCGAAAATAATATGAAATATTCTATAAAATATTGATTTTTATAGATTTTTAATGGATTTTTTAAAAATATTAATAATTAATAAATATTCAAAAATGCTATAAAACGATATTTTATTGCATTTTGACATTCAAGGATTTTCAGGATTTTCTGAAAACTATTTTTTAGATAAAATATACTATGAGTAAGCTTCTAAAAGAAAATCATAAAATTTTGCTTACTTTTCCATAAATTTCAATTGCAGTAGAAATTCTATTTAAAAGTGTGAAAATCTAAGTATTTTAGCTAAAAATGAGTTTTGCCAGAAAAGCACTCAAACCGCTCTAAAACGTCGAAATATGCATAAAACGATTTTAGCACATTTTCTGAGCTTTTTAATGTTTCATGTATTTTTCGAAAATAATATAAAATAAACTATTTTTTTTTTTAATTTTTTTCAGATTTTAAAATTTTTAAAAATAATAATTCTAAAAATCATAATTGCTTAATTTTCCATAATTAATTGCATAGAATTTTTTAAGGAAAATTGTATTTTAGCAAAGGTTTGAGAAAAGCACAACCGCTCTAAACGTCAATAAAACGATTTGCACATTTCTGATTTATTTTTATTTCGAAAATAATAATTCAAAATGGGTAAAAAATAAATATTAAAAATGCTATAAAACTTATTTTATTGCATTTTTACGATTAAGCATTTTAAGGATTTTCTGAAAACTATTTTTTAGATAAAATATACCTTGAGTAAGCTTCCTAAAGAAAATCATAAAATTTTGCTTACTTTTCCCATAAATTTCAATTGCAGTAGAATTTATTAAAAGTGTGAAAATTAAGTATTTTAGCTAAAATGAGTTTTGCAGAAAAGCACTCAAACGCTCTAAAACGTCGAAATACATAAAATCGATTTTAGACATTTTTCTGACTATGTATTTTTCGAAAATAATATGAAATATTCTATAAAAATATTGATTTTTATAGATTTTTAATTGGATTTTTAAAAATAAGTAAATAATTATAAATATTAAAAATGCTATAAAACTTATTTTATTGCATTTTTGACGATTAAGGCATTTAGGATTTTCTGAAAACTTTTTTAGATAAAATATACTATAGTAAGCTTCCTAAAGAAAATCATAAAATTTTGTTACTTTTCCCATAAATTTCAATTGCAGTAGAAATTCTATTAAAAGTGTGAAAATCTAGTATTTAGCTAAAAGAGTTTTGTAGAAAAGCATCAACCGCTCTAAAACGTCGAAATTGCATAAAATCGATTTTAGCACATTTTCTGAGCTTTTAATGTTTCATTATTTTCGAAAATAATATGAAATATTCTATAAAAATATTGATTTTATAGATTTTATGATTTTAAAATATGTAAATAATTATAAATATTCAAAATGCTATAAACGATTTTATTGCATTTTGACGATTAAGGCATTTCAGGATTTTCTGAAAACTATTTAGATAAAATATACCTAAGTAAGCTTCCTAAAGAAAATCATAAATTTTGCTATTTTCCATAAATTTCAATTGCAGTGAAATTCTATTTAAAAGTGTGAAAATCTAAGTATTTAGCTAAAATGAGTTTTCAGAAAGCATCAAACCCTTAAAACGTCGAAATTGCATAAAATCGATTTTACATTTTTCGACTTAATGTTTATTATTTTAAAATAATATGAAATATTCTATAAAATATTGATTTTATAGATTTTAATGATTTTTAAAAATAGTAAATAATATAAATATTCAAAATGCTATAAAATATTTTATTGCATTTTTGACGATTCAAGATTTTCAGGATTTTCTGAAAACTATTTTTAGATAAAATATCCTATGATAAGCTTCCTAAAAGAAATCTAAAATTTTGTTACTTTTCCCATAAATTTCAATTGCAGTAGAATTTATTTAAAGTGTGAAAATTAAGTATTTTAGCTAAAATGAGTTTTGTCAGAAAAGCATCAAACCGTCAAAAGTGAATGCATAAATCGATTTTAGCACATTTTTCTGAGCTTTTAATGTTTCATGTATTTTCGAAAATAATATGAAATATTCTATAAAATATTGATTTTAATCGATTTTAGCACATTTTTCTGAGCTTTTAATTTCATGTATTTTGAAATATATGAAATATTCTATAAATATTGATTTTTATAGATTTTTATGGATTTTTAAAAATATGTAAATAATTAATAAATATTCAAATGCTATAAAACTGATTTTATTGCATTTTGACGATTAACATTTTCAGGATTTTCTGAAAACTATTTTTAGATAAAATATACTATGAGTAAGCTTCCTAAAAGAAAATCATAAAATTTTGCTTACTTTTCCCATAAATTTCAATTGCAGTAGAAATTTATTTAAAAGTGTGAAAATCTAAGTATTTAGCTGAAAAATGAGTTTTGCAGAAAAGCACTCAAACCGCTCTAAACGTCGAAATATGCAATAAAATACGATTTTAGCACATTTTTCTGAGCTTTTTAATGTTTCATGTATTTTTCGAAAATAATATGAAATATTCTATAAAAATATTGATTTTTATAGATTTTTATTGGGATTTTTTAAAAATATGTAAATAATTATAAATATTCAAAAATGCTATAAAACGATATTTTATTGCATTTTTTGACGATTCAAGGCATTTTCACGGATTTTCTGAAAACTATTTTTTTAGATAAAATATACCTATGAGTAAGCTTCCTAAAAGAAAATCATAAAATTTTGCTTACTTTTCCCATAAATTTCAATTGCAGTAGAAATTCTATTTAAAAGTGTGAAAATTTAAGTATTTTGCCAGAAAAGCACTCAAACCGCTCTAAACGTCGAAATATGCAATAAAATACGATTTTAGCACATTTTTCTGAGCTTTTTAATGTTTCATGTATTTTCGAAAATAATATGAAAATTCTATAAAAATATTATTTTTATAGATTTTTAATGGGATTTTTAAAAATATGTAAATAATTAATAAATATTCAAAAATGCTATAAAACTTGATTTTTATTGCATTTTTTTGACGATTTAAGGCATTTTCAAGGATTTTCTGAAAACTATTTTTTTAGATAAAATATACCTGTGAGTATGCTTCTAAAAGAAAATCATAAATTTTGCTTACTTTCCATAATTAAATTGTGAATTATATTTTAGCTTGTTGCAAAAAACAAACCTAACGTCGAAAATAAAAAGATTACTTTTTCTGAGTTTTAGTCATGTATTTTCGAAAATAATATGAAATATTTATAAAATATTTATTTTAAAAGATTTTTAAGTTGGATTTTAAAATTAAAAAGCTTCCAAAAAAACTAAAATTTTTTACTTTTCATAATTCAATTGCAGTAAAATTATTTAAAGGTGAATTGATTATAATGAGTTACGAAAAGCCTCAAACCCTCTAAGTCAATATGAATAAGATTTTAACTTTAGTTTATTATTTCAATTATTCTATAAATATTATTTTTATAGATTTTATGATTTTTAAAGTAAATATTAATTTATAAAAACGATTTTATTGATTTTGACGTTTAAGGCATTAGATTTTTAACTATTTTTAGATAAAATAACATGAGAAGTCAAGAAATCAATTCTTTTTTCATAAATTTCAATTGCATAGAAATTTTTTAAAAGTGAAAATTAAGATTACAAAAAGTTTTGGAAAACATCAAACCGTAAACTCGAATTGCAATAAGATTTTCATTTTACTAGATTTATTTAATTTTGAAATTAGATTTTATTAAAAATATTGATTTTTAGAGCTTTTAATGGTTTAAAACTGTAAATATTAAAAAAAATTTTAAACATTTCTGAGTTTATTTTTGCATTTTTTGAAATATATGAAATTTCTATAAAAATATTTTTTGAAAAACATTTTTTAGATAAAAATACTAAATAATTAAAAATATTCAAAAATTGCTATAACTTTTTTGCATTTTAATTAGAGAATTTTCAAGTTTTAAAAAATCTAATTTTTTAGCTAAAATATTTCCAAGACTAAACCGCCTAAAAGTAAATATAAATTAATTACGTTTTACACATTTTTTGAGTATAATTTATTTAAATTTGAAAATATAGAAATATTTATAAAAATATTGATTTTTAAAATTTTAATTAAATTTAAAAATATGAAATAAAATACGATTTAGCACATTTTCTAAAGCTTTTTTATTGTTTATGTACGATTTCAAACATATTAAAGGATTCTATAAAAATATTTTTTTAGATTTTTATAATTTTAAAATATGTAAAAAAATTAATAAAATATTCAAAATTATAACGATATTTTATTGCATTTTGACGATTCAAAAGGCATTTTCACGATTTTTGAAAATATTTTTAGTAAAAATATTGAAACTTCAAAAG